>AWUE01016703.1:0-58354 GCA_001974825.2 Corchorus olitorius
AGAAAAGAAAAGAAAAAAAAAATATTTTCTTTATTTTTCTCTCTTTAATTTTAATTTTTGTTTAAGAACTTTTACTACTAACAATTTTTCTTTTGAGTTTTTTTTAGTTTTTCTAGGAAGCTGCATGCCAAAGACAAGAAGTAGTGGTACAGAAGACTTTGAATTTGATCCAGAGCCAGAAAGAACGTTATTTTCACTAAGGAAGGAGAAATCAAATCGACAACAAGAAGATGAGCCATCCAATTCGAGTTCTCAATCAAGTTCTCCTAGATCTGCTGCTTCAACATCGTATAAAGACATGGCAAACGAAGGTCCTAAAACCCTGAGAGAGCTGTCTGCACCAAACGTCAATGCACAACGCTTAGCAATTCGATACCCGGATACGACTGCAAACTTTGAGATTAAATTTGGATTTATTCAGATTTTACCCAAATTTCACGGTCTGTCTGGAGAAGATCCTCACCGACATCTAACCGATTTCCAGATTGCCTGCACATCAACAAATATTCAAGGTATCACTGAAGACCAATTCAAGTTAAGAACTTTTCCGTTCACTCTTGTAAATCGTGCGAAAGATTGGTTGTACCTCTTACCAACCGGTTCAATCACATCCTGGACGACCCTTAAGAAGTTGTTCTTGGAAAAGTACTTTCCTGCTCACAAGGTATTAAGTATAAGGAAGGAGATTTGCGGAATTAAGCAACGCCATGGAGAAACAATGCATGAATATTGGGAACGTTTCAAGACACTATGTGCAAGCTGCCCCAATCATCAAATCATTGAACAGTTGTTGATCCAATACTTCTACGAAGGATTACTACCGTTTGACAGATCATCCATAGATTCTGCAAGTGGAGGTGCTTTCATAGACAAAACTCCCACCGATGCTTGGACTTTAGTGGAGAACATGGCTGCCAACACTCAACAATTCGGATCTCGAGAAGACTATTCAAGAGAAGGCAACACAAGAAGAATCAATGAAGTCTCTACCCATTCCACCTCACTGGAGCAACAACTTCAAGAAACAAATCAGCAAGTCGCTGCACTCACTGATTTATTCAATGCGAATTTTTCAAGTGTGCCTAAGATTTGTGGTATTTGTAAGCAAGGACACTACACTGATAAGTGCCCTTCTTTGGAACACACCGCATAAGAAGTCAATGTTGTTGGAATGCAAGGAGCATATCAAAGGAAGCCTAAACCTTATTGGAGAGCCGAGCAACCAAGTCAACAATATGGGAACCAAGGTAACTATCAAGGAAGGCCAATGAATTATCAAAAGCCTAATTTCCAACAATCATCACAAGCTATCGAGATGCAACAATTTAGAGAAGCTATGGAGATGATGAGAAAACAAATTAGTCAATTGGCTAGTGACATGAGTGAACTCAAGACACAAGGTCAACAAAGGATCCCATCGCAACCCAAGGTACCTCCTAAGGAGAATGTAAGTGCAATCACTTTAAGGAGTGGAAAAGAGTTGGAAAACCCCTATCCAACCCATGCCGCACAAGATGAAGGAGAGCCGAGCTACACCAAAGAAGAATTGCAAGTGCCTGACAAAGAAATCAAGATTGAAGCTGAACCCAGAAAAGATGGCGCAACCACCATGGAAAAAGCCAAGGAGACCGCCGCCGACAAGAAAATTGCCGCTGATGCCACCCCACCTTTTCCATCAAGATTGAAGAAGTCAAAGAAAGAAGATGATGATCAAGATATTTTGGAGATACTTCGAAAAGTTGAGGTCAACATCCCACTTCTTGATGCTATTCAACAAATTCTGAACTATGCAAAGTTACTTAAGCAACTCTGTACCAACAAGAAAAGGTTACAAGGTAAGGTAAGTGCTGGAGTTAATGTCTCTGCCGTGCTTCAAAAGAGTTTACCTCCTAAGTGCAAGGATCCAGGTACGTTTTCTATTACTTGTTCTATTGGAAAAAGAGTCATAGAGAATGCTATGCTAGATCTAGGTGCATCTTTAAGTGTTATGCCTTATTCTTTTTATCAATCTTTAAATCTTGGTCCTTTGAAAACTACTGATGCGATTCTGCAGTTAGCTGATAGATCTTTGGTTCATCCCAAAGGTGTTCTAGAGAATGTCTTAATTCAAGTTGAACACTTGATTTTTCCTATTGACATCTTCGTTATGGAGATGGAACATTCGAACGATCAATGTTCTCTTTTATTAGGAAGACGTTTCTTAAGAACTTCCCATACCAAGATTGATGTATTCGATGGTTCATTGACCATGGAATTCGACGTTGATGTGATTCACCCTAGAATTTCATCTCAATCGCCATTGAACTCTAACAAGTTTGTTTGTGTTGTGAGTGTTAAATTGCTAGGAAAGGAGCCCGAGAAGAATCCTCATCGATGACATCTGCCCAGATTTCCAGAGGAAGACAAAGGATAAAAGACATTCGACAACGCTACGACGAGAATTTCCACCAATTTCGGGGGAGATTTAAGGAGTTGTGCATCGATTGCCCTCAACATGGATACAATAGAAGATCTCTTATCCAAATCTTCTATGGAGGATTAGGACTTAAAGATCGAGTTCTTGTTGATTCCTTTAGTCGCACTCCAATATTGAAGAGAACCCCGGAGAATGCATATTATGCGTTTGAAGAACTATCCAGAAGGACGGAGTTTTCAACCTCAAAGAAGAAACAAAAAGCCAATAAGCACGGAGTTCAGCCACAAGGAGAGAAGCAGAAGATGGAAGCCAAGGAACCAAAGGAAGACGCTCAAGGCAATGATCGAGCCAACCCAGCCGGCCAATACCCGGCTATGGCCCGGCCATCCTCGCACATGGTCCGGACGGGACCGGCCATACCCAAGCCACCCCGAGCCACATCCCCGGCCATGGCCCGGCCACCCAAGCCATCTACCTGGCCACGCCCGGAATCCTCCGCGCGCCACAATTGGCCAACCGCGCCGCCTGCCCGGTCGAGCCTGCCTGCCTCCGCGCCATCCGAGCCTCATGCCCGGCCATGCCCGACACCACCTGCTTCATCCGAGCCTTATGCCCGGCTAGGACCAGCCACAACCGAGTCAAGTGCCCGGCCATGCCCGACGAGCGCTACATCCTCCTCGCGCCCCACCTGGTTAGGACCGGCCATTGCCGCGCCACCTTATGTTTCAACCAGGCCATATCTGCCCAAAGTCACGCCACTACCAAGCCACAACCGGCCATTCACCGTGCCAACACCGGCCATGCCCGTGCCATCATTCAGTGCCTCCACATCAACTTTAATAATTTCAAGTCTTGATAAAATTCAACTTGAAGTTCTCAAAGCCATCAATGATACTCTCAAAATCATTATGGATTTGTTGAAGGAATATATCCATAATTCCTTCACCCTTGAAGAATAATTTCTTTAAGGCAGTCTAGCCAAAGACTCTTAAAGAAAGGCGCTTATTGGGAGGCAACCCAATGATTTTACATGAAGAACCAAAGGAGAGCAAATGAAGCTTAATTTGGACGATTGCAAGATGAATTCAAAAGGAGTCCAGTTTCAGAAGCAATGATGGAGCTTATGCCTACAAACAGAGAAGTTTTCTTTAACTCTATCTTTTTAATTTTCCTTGCATTATTTTGTCTTGTGTGATTTTTGCTTTGATTGCTTGCCTGTTCTTTGATGTGAATTAATGGTTAGTGTTAGTTTTTATTTCATGCATTTAAATAAATTACATGAGCATGCATAATTGTTTGTGTCAAATTCTTATATATTTCCACATTGAGGACAATGTGTCTTTTCAGTGTGGGGGAGAGAGTCTAGTTTAATAGAGAGTCTGCATGCATCATAATCTTAAAATATGCTACAATTTTTTCGGAAATTTTGAAATTTCATGCATATATTGATTGATTGATTTGGTTATGATTGATTAATACTTACAATTTTTAAGAAAGTTTTATTTGATTGATTGATTGATTTATAGCATGATATCTGATTTCTTAGATTAGGTATAATTAGAGTTTGTGATAAAAGCATATTGTTCATTATTTTCTATGATTGCCTATTTCTAGAACTTGTGTTCAATCTTGATTGAAATTACAATTATGATAGTATGTTATGGATATGTCAAGAATAAGTGTGGGGGACTACTTATATAAAAGGGTAGTTAAAAAAAATCTTTTTAAAAAAGAAGTGCTTTCATGCAAGAGGAGAAGAGGTATTTCTGCATACTTTATAAAATTTTTTAATCCATTGCTGTCACTCTTTTCTTTAACAAAAGGAGTTAGTAACCCTTGGAAAGAGGATAAGAGGCATGGAATTGCAGAAATATTATCTCTCTGAAAAAAAAAATAAAAAGAAGGAGTCCTTCTAGAGTGCTAGTAGCCTCTAAAATGGGAGTTAGTAACCCCAAAACATGAACACTTCGAGGTTAGTAACCTCAATTTTCTAAAAAAAAAAAATAATAACAATTACCCTTTAAAAATCTATTATAACCCACACGTAAACCCTTGATTTGTATCTGTGATATGCATTCATTTGAGTAATGGAGATAAAGATGAAGACATAAGCTTATGGAAAGAAGCAGTTATAGGATGTGATGAATGGTAAGTGATTAGAACTACTTTAATTATGGTTACTTAAGAATAAAGGTCCTTGCTATTTATTGATCTTTTGAATTGAGTGCTCTTATGATTCTTTGTTATTTTGATTTCATAATTATGTTGATCCTTAATAGGTGTATGCATTCAAAGTTTTGAAAAATTTAAATTAAAATGAAATTTTGATTTGCATTAGTTTAGGATTATAGGGTCTTTTTTATGCTCGAGTCTAGTAAGTTCATAGTTTTCTATACTAGTTTGCTAGGGACTAGCAAATAATTAGTGTGGGGGAATATGATTGAGCCAAAAACAACCCTATTTTTATGCCTATTTTACTATGCTTTTAGACCCATTTATGCTTAATTATATGCTATTTTATTAATATTTGTGTTTTTAGACTTTAAGTGATGTGAAAATGAGAAATTGTTATTTTCACTATTTTTGGAGCTATTTTGATGACTTTTTACACAGATTTGAGCAAAGCAATTTTGAGCATAGATTTGGAGATTCGAAGTTCGTGTTTGAAGACCATTTGAAGATAAATTGGAGATTTGAAGACCATTGAAGATTTATTTCAAGAAGAAGAATTGAAGAATTGGAGCTTTAATTGAAGACAAGCCATGGATAAACCCTTAAGCTTTGGTATTTATGGATAATTTATATGGGAAAATACTCAGCTCATATAAGATATTAATTGGAATTAAAATCCCAATTAATGACTCCTAAATCTAAGGAAATATCCAAATCCCGTAGATTCCCGATTCTAGTCTTAACAGGATTAAGATTCAGGCGCAGTTTTGGTAGAAAAATCATAACTTTCTGCTCAGACCTCCGATTAAAGCCCATGAGTACTCGTTGGAAAGATAACTCCGAGATCTACAACTTTCCTTTGAAGTCCAAGACCCAGTTCTGCCGTTTTCAAGCCCGAAAATGCCGTTGAAGTTTCTGCACGAATTCAGCAAAAATTCAGGATCCTATTTTGACTTGGATTCTACTCTAGGAAGACTTTTAATCCAACTTGGACTCCAAGTTAGCCCTAAACCGTCCTAGACTCCTTTCCAAGTTAGGATTGGAATTCCTAGGGTTAGTTCCACTATAAATAGCCACCTCATGTATCACAAATCACACACCAATTCACAATTATAGTTTTAGATCTATTTTTCTCTTCTAGATCTAGTTTTAGGCAAGGGTGCCGCCACCCCCTATAGCCATAGGGAGGTGCGGCATACCAAGGTTTTTAGCAAGGAGATTTTCGCCCTTTCTAGTTCTGTAAGTACTCTTATGCCGCTCATGGATTTTCCCAAATCCATGAGTAGCTAAATTCTTATACTTCTAATCCTTTGGTGAATTCAATCGATTGATATGGTGAGATTTCTATACTTATAGTTTGGTATTTTATTTTTGATAGATAGCATGTTAAACTCTGTTTTATTCCATGACCTTGATTTTTATTGGTTTATGCGGCCGATAAATTGATAATTTGAGAGATCTATTGTTAAGTCAGGCGGTACAGTTAACCCTCGAGTCTGATTGTTTGGTAGCGAATTGTTGACGACTAACCTCGCTTCGATGAGTTTCTCATGCCAGTGATTGGATTTTATCTGATTATTGTATGGTTTTATTTATTAAGCATGTGTGAAAGAACTAATTAAATAGTTGATCTTAATGCTTTGTTGCTTGGTGAATCGTTAAGGCTTAACCGGTAATTGATTTGTTAAGTTAACAATAGGGGTAATTTAAGCCTTAACCGGTAATCTTATCTAAATAGCATGTTATGTTTTCCTAGACCAGTTATCATCAAGGATTTAATATTGAATTCATCTTTTAAATCAAGGACCCATATTCAATTTGATTGTTTTCTACCATTGGAGAAGAAGTATGCTTTAATTATTATTTTCTTTTCTTATCTGCTATAGATCTAGATTTAATTTACTCTGCTTTGTTTGTTTTGTTTTCTGTTTAATTGCTTTCTTTCAACCTCTGTTTTCTGTGTTTTGTTTTGAGATATTTTAAGGATTGTATCTTAGGATAAAGTCTACACCCTTCTCTGTGGGATCGACCCCTGCTTGCCCTATCTACTATAGTTAGGATTTTGTGGGGAATTATTTTTATGATTGCCGACGACCGATCAATCGGTAAGATCGATGTTCATATCCCTAGGTTAATTTGTTGATGAGATCATGTTGTTTCTTTCTCTTTCTAATTTAAATTTCTTGTTGGCTTAATCGGTTTGATTACTGCCATCACAAAGAAACAAGAAAAAAAATCTACACTTATATGTTCATAATTATAATTGTAGCAAATGCATTATTTTAATGTTTTTGATACTTATCTAATATCAATAATTGATCTGATAGCAATTGGCTAGGATCTCTTTGGTTCAATAGGGGTTTTCGTTTTCCTGGTAAAACATATAATATAGTCTATATATGTATCATGTATGTCTGTGTATGGCCCATAATATGATTTGGTGATTTTTCGTTGTTGGAAATTTTTCTGGTTACAGATTGATCAATCATGGGGGGAGGCAAGAAAAGAAGCAAAGTAGTGCACCAGAGGAGCATGAATATATTGTGAAGAGGCTACCGCTCCAAATAATGGGTGAAATACTTTCAAGGGTTTCATCAATTAAAACTCTAATCCATTGCAAAAGTGTTTGCAGATCATGGTGTCAAATAATTTCAGACCCTTATTTCATCCATATGCACCTAGCAAGATCCCTTGTGAACATATCATTGCTTTCTGGCCATTTTGGTACCAATTGTTTGATAGATTTCGGTACCAACTGTTTGATAGAAATTGAAGAAGAATTCTACGGCCAGAAGAAGAAAGTTTGTCGGTTACTTGATCTCAACAAACTCTCCATCTCAAGAGGCCTTATCGGTTCTTGCAACGGTTTGATTTTTTTCTGAAATTGACTCTGATTATCAAAGCTGTCGTTATGTATTCAATCCAGTTCTTTTTAGAAATATAAATGACTTCGTCATGCTTCCAAAGCCGAATATAGATCCATCCCATACCAAAAGAAGACTAAATTTAAACATTTCTGGGCTCGGATTTCATCCCAAGACTAACCAATACAAGGTGATTAGATCACTTTATCCGCTTGGAGACTATGTTTACACCATGGGAACTGATTCATGGAGGAAAATTGAAGATTCACCAGCAGATAGCAGGCATGTAACTCATCATAATGGAGTGGATATAAATGGAGCTCTGCATTGGCTTGCTTATCCAAGGGATTTCAGGTCCAATAATAATATAAAGAGGTTGTAAAAACTGGATCTGGTGCGCGGAGCAGCAGATTAAAAGATCAGAGCAATTGTGGGGACTTGATCAAAGTCACACCGGAGCATTTAAATCATTGGATCCGTAACAAACTATTCTCCATAACTGGGCCTTCCTATACTTTTCTAACTGGATCAGATCTGTGAGATCTGTTCTTGATTGAAATTGAAAGAAAATAACAATTTGATTGTTATTTGTGAAAGAGAAACACGTGTACAGTGTTTTTATGTCCGGAGACAAGATTGAAACAAGAGAAAAACACTAAAAGAGTGTTTGAAAGTCCTGAGACAGGATCTAAACAAGAAAAATATGATGAACGAGTAAGAACTCGTGATGAACAAGAGTAAAAATGGCGCAGAGCCAGAAAGAAAATAAGCAAGGGGCTTGGTTTTTTGCGCGGAGCAAGTTTGTAGCTTCAGGAGCTGGTTTTTGAGATGAGTGATTTCATTGGGAAATGTTTTGAGATGTGGAATCTGTCTGAAGCCTTGGAATGGCCTCCTTTATATAGGGGGCGGAATGGGCCTTGAAATTAATGGGCTTTGCCTTGCTGAGGAAGGTGAACTCCTCCTCCTAGGTAGATGACAGCATCCAGGAAGGTGCAATGAAGCTTCTTTCTTCTTCCGATTGCTTCCAACTATTGGGGAGAGAGAAAAGTAGATGCTAGGGCACCACTCTCCTGGATGGGAGATGGAAATCTTCCTCCTGGGTGGTTGATGAATAATTCTTCCTTCTTCCTATCACATTTTCAACATGACTTCGTTGCTTCTTTTGTGCTGAAAACAACTAATTTGACTAAGTATTGGCCTAATGACATCATGAATTGGACTTTGAACACCAAGGCCACAAAATTATCCATACTTAATCATACTTAGCTCTCAAATCATGAAAATAACAATTAGTTAAGAAAATGGCTTAAACCGGGGTGAGAAAGCCACATGTCCTTAATTGAAAAGAATGCAAAAGTTGCAAACGAACTCGGAATAAACCAAAATTTCACCAGTAGGCTTAGATTATCTCCATAAGACTATGGAAAAAATTCCAAGTGAATTCGAGCTCTTTATCATGGTGAATTTGGTTTCACTCCCCAGAATGTCCTTAACTGAAAATCGGGCATAAGTTTTTACACCGATGTCAGAATAAGGTGAAATTTCACCAAGATGATCTACATAGCTCAAGGATCATCATGGTGTGCTCCTTGGTATAAATCGCAGCCTCTAGCCTCTTCAATTGATCAATTTTTCCATTTGTCCTTAATTGAACAAAATGCAAAGTTGTAGTTTCACCTCCCGGGGAGGGGGAAAGGGCTAGGCGATTCCTCCACTATGCTAAGTCGATTATATTGAGGAGGTGTGAGGTTGAAAATCTCATGCCTCTCTCACGTAGGTAGTTGTTTCTCTTGCTGACAAACTTTAGCTCTCTGCCTCCTTCCTGCAGGAAGAGAAAAATTACTCTCCTCAAGGAAGAGGGCGGCCTCTCCTCTACATGGGAGACGACTTTGAGCCTTATTATTAAGTCCATGAGGTATTTTTCATCTCATGGTTAGATGATAAGAAACTTTCCTTTTTTACTGTTTGCCTCCTTAGTAGACAACAATATTAAAGGAAACTGCTTCTGTTTGATTTTCTTTGCCACTCTCCTAGGTAGGGGCAGCATAGATGGTGATTTTAATAATAATAATTCAGAAAAATAATTATTATTTATTTATTAATTAATAAATTTCAGCCCTTGCAATTAATTATAAGATTTTCCTAATTCTATTAGAACTAGGGTTTCTTTAGGATTTTTAATTAAATCCTGACCACTCATCTTAATTATATTTATATTAAGACCAATTTACCCTCAATTGTAAATTGAGGTATAAACAATTTGAAAATTGTTTAGCCTTAAATCTTAGATATAAGGGATGTCTTCTTGGGAAAGAAAGACTTTTTAATTTGAAGATATGGGTGATGAAAGATTACGGCGTGCCTTGACCAACATTTTTAGTTTTTCTGGATATTGTAAGGAGGATTTTGGGTATTGGACTAATTGTATTAATCCACTAAAGCTCACAAAAGATGGAAGCATATTGATAGCATATGATATTCATGGAGAAAGATCACTCTCGTATTTTGATTTACAAAGTGGGAAGCTTGTTGGAAAACGAAAGATTCATGGCCTTGAAAAAAGAGTAGCTTTTAGCATGTGCATCGCCCATGTTGCAAGCCTCGTATCTCCGCTACACGTTATGAAGAGCTCATCGCCTCCAACTCTTTATTTGTAATTACTGTAAAAACCATCTTCCTTCAAGGTGTTCTTTTTTCTTTAAAAAAAATTATGGTGATGCTGATTTTTGTTTTTCGTTAATTGTGTTTTTGAAAATGCTTCTTTATAAGTAGTAATTACCATATATATCTTCATCCCTTTGTGGCTTTGTGCCCTGAATCTTCATTCCTTTGTCCCCTATGGGACACCGTGGTTAAAATTTGGGACTCAAGTTCAAATCCTGAATGGACGTGATGGGATTATGGAAAAAGAGAGGGATACATCCTATCGTGTAGTACATTTCAACATCATGTTCAAGAATAGCAAAAATAAACTATATCTTCGTGTCTTCATCATCTTCCTTGTGCCAAATGATTAATTGTTTAAGTCTTCAACAACTCTTCAATATCTAAATTGAAGGAATTACAAAGAAAACAAATGAGAAAGATTAATTAAAGGAATCCAAAATTTAAAAAGAAAAGGGATGAACGATTAAAAAAGGAATCCAAATTGGAAAGCTTTTAACAAGAATTAATAATTGCTAGTGGGAAATGGGAACTCTTCGTAAATCTAATTATGGCTGTGGTAAAACCAAAAGCTTGATTAAGCCATGGTTTGAGTGTTATGACAATATTGGCCTTTTTCAAGAATTAATAATAATGATAAACGAATCCTCTTTTGAATTTCTTTAAAATAATTACAACTTGCAATGTTACTGGTTTAAGATTGCTGCTTGAAAATCTTATTATTTGGCTGATGAAGATGCCTTCTTTTTCTCCCTTTTATTTTTCTTCCTCTTCCCTGGTGTTTTATGCCGGTGGGAGTATTCCCTTGTCGTTGTACAAGTCCTACTCCTTAGAATCTCACCGATATCTTAAGGATTTGATACCTAATTTCCTGGTTGGGTATTCAATTTTTGAATTTCGAATTCAAAATCGTAATCCAAATTATGATTGCTTTCTCACAAATTTGTTTCTTAAATCAACTAACTGGGTTTGGTGGTGTCACTTCCTATTTGGATTCATTTGTGCTGATAACTCTTCTCTACAATTCCATCTCCTTTGTGTTAAGTTGCTGCTAATGGCTGACATTCTTTCAAACTATTGCTCGAGGCTTTCTCTTTAAGAGGATACATCGAGGGAAGTTATGTCGGGCAAGGAGCAGACCAAGATTGTGCTGCCACAGGAGCTATTCGAGGAGGCGGATGGGGAATCAACGAAATTCTATCTTATTGGCAAAACTTTTACAAAAAGGGTGATAATGTGGAGGGTTTGCGCGCAAGTTAAAGTGGTAGGTAACAAGATTTTCTTGTTCGAATTTGAGGACCAACCAGAGAGGGATTGGGTGTTGGTGAACCAACCCTGGTTTTTTTAGAGGTCTTTGTTGGCTTTATATGATTACAATGGTTATCAACAACCAGAGGAGATACTCTTTGATTCATGTCCTTTCTGGATTCTTGTTCTCAGAGTCCCTCCGGTGATGATAAATGACAAGAAAGGCTTTGCAATTAGCCAGTCTTTAGGCTATGTTCAAGATGTGGATCATAACGATGGTCGTTTTCTTCGCATTCGAATTTGGATGGATCTATCGAAGCCTTTGACGAAGTACACAACAGTGACTACTGCAGATGGTGATAAGGAAATCAAATTCACTTATGAAAAAACTCCTGATATCTACTGGGTGTGTGGTTTATTCACTTATTTGGAAGGAGATTGCCCCACGGGGACTGCTTAGAGGAAATTGCAAGGATTTGCAGTTAGAAAGTACGATGCAGGTATCAAAGCAAAGTCCCCAAATCCCAAATCCATGCGTTTTGATTTCGAGGCCAGTCAAGCTTGGTCATCCAGTGTGAAGCATATTGAGAGCAGATTTGATGGTGGAGAGAGGTATGGGCCATCGGCTTCAATGGCTGCTGCTATTCCATTACAGAGTGTCATTCGTCGTGATGGTAAGTAGCCAGTATTGGAGGTTACATCTCCACAGCGTACTGGGTTTCAATCGAGGGAAATGGACGATTCTTCATCATGGTTCACAGGGAGGCATGGTGGCCTGAAAAATCATGTTGACAGTATGTTGTTGAGAGAGAGGAGGGTGGCGCGTGTGATTTTGGCTGAGGAGAACTCGTGTGAGATTATCTCTTCACCGAAAGCTAGGGTGGAGCAAAAGTCGGGTGAGCTGGATGTGGTTTCAAAACAGAACCCTATTGTGGCCGGCAATTGTGGGATCATGGAGATGACCGAGTCTCATGGAGCCAAAGTGGGAGAAAATAATAATTTGGCTCGTGGAAATATTATACCCGGAACTGGTGGGCCAGTCTATCTTCATGTGGAGCGTATGGGTGAAAATTAAGCTCATAACTGTAATAATAATTTGGCTCGTGGAAATGTTATACCCGGAACTGGTGGGCCAGTCTATGTTCATGTGGAGGGTATGGGTGAAAATTAAGCTCATAACTGTATTCATGGAAGTGAGGGTAGTTTGTTCAAGATGGATGGCCCAATTTATGGAAACATACATGGCCTTGGGCCTTCATATATGGGCCTGGGAGTGCCTAATAATTTTGAGGCATAGTCTGGCAAATGTATGAGAGCTATAGAAGATGATCAAGATGCTCTTTCATCTTCAGATCCTTTCGACTCATTTGCTAACAATCAAATGGGGGGTTGCTTTGGAGTCTTTTGTTTTTGGGTCTGGTATGGAGAAAAATATTCATGCTTCTCGTATGAGAAAGAGTTCTGGACGAGTCTTGAACAAGTATCTGTTTGAAGCATTGGCTGCTCATTCGAATGGGAGGGAGAGGCGAAAGAGGAGTTTGATCCAAAGGGATTCGGGATCTGCTGCTGCTGGCTCCTCAAAACGAACTCGGGATGGTGCTGCTATTCCAATTGGTGGAATCAAATTTTGACTGGAATTGATGTTGCCCATGGTGCTGCGAAGGTTGATGTTGGACCTCATTCTACCAATAAGACTTCGAATTTTGTAATGGCGGAGATGGTCAAGAAGAACCATCTTTGCCAAGACCCATGAATTGTTTAAGTTGGAACTTCTGAGGACTTGGGGACCTCAGTCAGTTCATGCCTTGTGTAATTTAGTTGTTTGTAATAAACCCCAAATTTTATTTCTATCTAAAAGACTAATAAAAGTGTGAGTGAAATGGAAAGGATTCGTTGTGTTTTGGGTTACGATTCGTGTTTAGCTGTTGGTAGTGTAGGTAGAGCAGATGGTCTAGCCTTGCTTTGGTTGAATCCTGTTTCAGTTTCAATTCTTTCTTTTTCTTCCCATATCGATGCTCAAATTGATGATGTAAATAGTGTTCAATGGTGTTTTACGCGTTTTTATGGCTGTCCTGTGACACATCGAAGGCATGAGTCATAGGATTTACTTAAATTGATTGCTGGCCAGTCACAACTTCCTTGGATTTGCTCTGGGGATTTCAATGAAATCTTATCTAATGAAGAGAAAATTGGAGGAGCATTGAGCTCCCAACGACAAATGGACTCTTTCCAGGAAGCAATTGATTCTTGCGGGTTTCAAGAGCTGCAGACTAAAGGGCCGAAAATGACATGGTCAAGGAAGCTAGGGGAAGAAACGTGTTTTGAGAAGTTGTATAGGTGTCCGATGAACTCGTATTGGGAGAGTCGTTTCAGTTACTCGTTTGTTGATGTTCTGTGTACTTTTGTTTCAGACTATCTTCCTTTGCTTGTACATATTTTAGATAAGCCTAATTTTAGTGGTAATGTGAGTTGTAAGCAATTTCTCTTTGAAAATATGTGGGTGTTTCATAATGAGATTCATGGGGTCATTGTTGATAGTTGGAATAAGGAAGAGAATATGAATGTTAAGTAGTGTATTTCTACATGTGCTGATAAATTGCAGCAATGGGACAAGCAGGTGTTTGATAATGTGAAATATAGCATTCAGAAGAAAAAGAAAGATTTGGAGAAGCTTTATGAGGCAGTCCAAAATGGTGCAGATTCTCGTCCCCTCCATGATTGTTGTGATCAATTAAATGAGTTATATGACAAAGAGGAAACAATGTGTAGACAAAGAGCAAAATTAAATTGGTAAAGGGAAGGAGATCGAAATTCAAAGGTTTTCCATAATGTAGCTTCTAATCGTCGTCGTAAGAATTTAATTTCAGCAATTCAAGATTATATGGGGAATTGGCAAAATGAGTTTAAGGATGTGGAGAGGGTAATTACTGGTTATTTCCGATCCATATTTTCTTCTTCATCCCGAATGATTTGGATGTGGATCGTGTGTTACATTTGATGGAACCTAGAATTACAAGGTCGATGAATGCTATGTTAGATTGACCATTCCTACCTGAGGATGTCTGTGATGCAGTCTTCCAAATGGGACCAAATAAAGCTCCAGGCCCAGATGGCATGACACCTTTTTTCTATCAGAAATTTTGGGATGTCGGGGGTGAGAGAGTGACTAATTCAGTTCTAGGATTTCTTAATAATGGTGAGCAATTGTTGAATATTAATCATACTAACATAGTGGTTCCTAAAATTAAAAATCCATGTTCCGCTAAAGACTTTCGGCCTATTAGCTTATGCAACATGATCTTCAAAATAATTTCCAAGGTTTTGGTGTATCGATTGAGGACGGTGTTGCCACAGATTATAGGACCCAACCAGAGTGCTTTTGTTCCAGGCCAGCAAATTTTTGATAGTGCTATAATTACGTATGAGACTATCCATTTTTAAAAAAATAAACGTCGTGCTGGTAAGAGACACATGGCGTTAAAATTAGATTTGAGTAAAGCGTATGACCGAGTCGAGTGGGCCTTTCTAAAGGAAAGATGAGGCGATTGGATTTTTCTTCTAAATGAATATCACTGACTATGACTTGTGTGCGTACTGTCACTTATTCAGTTCAAATCAATAGTTGCGGTCTGATACAATTGTTCCAACTCTGGGTATCCGCCAGGGTGATCCTCTATCCCTATACTTATTTCTATTCTGCATGGAAGGTTTTTCGAGTCTACTACAACATGCTGAAAGTATAGGAGAGATTCATGGAGTTTCAATTGCGCGTAGGGCACCTACCATTTCGCATCTTCTGTTTGCATATGATAGTCTTCTTTTTGTACGGGCATCAATTGATGAGTGTGAGGAAATCTTGAATTTGCTTAGAATCTTTGAGATGGCTTCGGGGCAGCAAGTCAATATTGACAAATCTGTAGTGCTATTTAGTAACAATACTCCTAAATGTCTTCGGGAAGCAATTATGTGAAATTTGGGAGTGCAAAAGATTTTATGTAGGGATAAATACCTTGGGCTTCGAATAATGATTGGAAGGGATAAGAAAATTGAGTTACAAATGTTGAAAGATAGGTTATGGAAACGTATCCATGGATGGATAGGTAGACTACTATCCACTGCTGGCAAAGCAGTAATGATCCAGGCTGTTGCTCAGGCTATTCCAACATATCTAATGAGCTGCTTCAAGTTCCCTGTGACCTTTGTTCAGGAGTTAAATCAAATCATAGCTAAATTTTGGTGGGGAAGCACTGATTTAAGAAGAAAGATCCATTGGACTGCCTGGGATAATCTATGCATCTCAAAGTTAGATGGGGGGTTAGGCTTTTGTGATTTCGAAGCCTTTAACCTTGCACTCTTAGCTAAGCAGTGTTGGCGTTTATTGCAAGATGATAAGCCTCTTTGTTTCCAAGTTTTAAAGGCGAAATATTTCAATAACATTACCTTTATGCAAGCGACATTAAGGTCTAATCCACCTTTCGTTTGGCGTAGTTTGTTAGCTGGTAGAGAATGCTTAAAGAAGGATGCTGATGGAGGATTGGCTCGGGTAATAGTGTTGATTTATGGCAGGATAAATGGTTGAATAATCCGCCTTTATTTCGTCCTCATCCTAGGCCTGGCACGATTTGTTAGAATAACCGGGTTTGTGTGTTGTTTGATGAACCTGGACAATGGGATGTGGATCTAGTTCGCGAACTCTTTCTTGATGAAGATGTCGGTTGTGTCTTGAGTGTGCCTTTGTACCATTCAGCTACTCTGGATGTGTTGATTTGGAACAATGCGGTGAATGGGTGTTTATACAGTGAAGAGTGGCTATCATGTAGCAAGGAAAATCTTATGTAGGGCAGAAGATGTGGGTAGGATAGCGGATAAATGGCATATTATATGGGTTGCCTTAGTTCTTCCAAAGGTGAAGTATTTCCTAAGGAGACTGGTGTCGAGTTATTTACCTACAAAGTGTCTATTGGTACAGAGAGGTTTGAATATTCCCATCAATTGTGAAGTATGTATTGAAGATGAATCCTCAATTTTCCACTATTTCTTTGGTTGTCCATTTAGCCAAAAAGTTTGGACTTTATCATGCCCATGGATAATACCTTATTTGGATGATTGGTGCAACAATAATGATTTTCGGGAGTGTTGTTTTACTAAGGCGAAACAGTTAGGGTCCATGGAGTTGGTTAGCTTTGTTCTATGGCTGTTATGGGATAATCGAAATAAGGCGCTTCATGAGCAAATATGTCGACAACCAGAAGCTTTGAGTATGTCAGCTGCGAGGCTTGTAAGTGAGGTAGAACAATCTTTGATTCGTGAAAATACCAGAATAACAAGTGTCGTTGTTCCACCTCGTTGGAGGCCCCCTACTCATGGACGATTGAAGCTAAATACAAATGTTGCTTTCAAACTTCAAAATCATGAAGCTGGGTTAGGAGTTGTTATCCGCAATGCCTCTGGACAAGTTTTACTATGTGCTACGGCAAGAATTGGTTTTGTTCCAGATGTGTTATATACCGAAATGTATGCTTTGCGATTTGGTTTAATTCTTGCCCTCTCATATGGCTTATTGGACTGTGAAGTAGAGAGTGATTCAGCCAGGTAATTTGATATCAACAGCCACTTTTGTAAATCATCCTTCTTTTTTTTTTAGTAATAGTAAATCATCCTTTATAACTTTGTTGATGATAATTAGGTAATATATCAATTGATTTGATAGCAATTGGCTATGAGCTCTTTGATTTGGGTAGGTTTTCTTGTAATCCTTGTAAAACATATAATAATATACAAGCAGGGTGGCATGCGCTTGCGCTGCAGTCATCTTCTTATTAGGGCTATATTTTTTTGTAGTTGTTTAAGTCGGTTAGTAAGAAGATATTGCATTGGCCGTAAGTTAATCAGTTAGGAGAAACTCATACATCGAAAAAAATAATTCGCAAATATAGAGCAAAACACATGACCTCTATTTCATTCTAAAAGTACATTATCTAAATTCTACTCCATCTCTAGGTAATTCATCAAAATAAAGCTAATATTCTACTCCTCCATCTCTAGATAATTCATCAAAATAAATCTAATATTAATTGTTGTTTGAAATGTATGTTGATTATAAAAAAAAAACATAGTACGTTGCAGTCATTTTTTAATCTTGATTGCAATTGTTAAATTAATAGACTCGGGTAGGTGGAAGAATTTGACTTCTGCATAAGGAAGGCCTAATTTTTTGTAGTCAAGGAGCATGTATAGTTGTCGTAGCAAAATTGAATTAGTTGAGAGCATTTGCAGGACCATTTGTAATTTACACAATGCATCACAAAATGTTTGTACTTAGCATTGGAAAACTGTGCTTTTGGAAATATGGAAATATACTAAATGTAAGCGACTGATAGAAACCTTAATAAAAAGGAAGTCGAATGATAAATAAAAAAAAAAATTTTTGTAAAATAAAAGAGGAATAAGGAAATTTTAAATTTAAGTATCAAATAATATAATCAAGAAATAAATCCAGATTTACCTCAAAATGTTGCGGTGAGAAGTGAAAGCTCCCCACTTTAGGTTATGCCATCCTAAGGCGCTGCTAAATTAAATGGAAGGATCCTATCAACGTCCACCTGGAAATTTTAGGAAACAGAACGGAGTCCATGTGAAACCAATTCAGAGAAATGTCAGGTAAGAAGAAACCCACCCAAATAGAAATTAAGACGAAAGGAAAACAGAACTGGAATGTCAATAGTTTTCCCATGAATAAACCATTATTGCAGATACATTTATAGCACCAATCATTTGGAATTCCGGCAGAGGAGTTGAACCGGTAAATCCTAATATCCACACACAATTAATATGTAATTAAAACACACTTAATCATAAATATAAAAATAGTAAATTACAAAAAAGGGCAGTAGGAAAAGTAAGAGAGGAAATTCATCGAGGGTCTTTTTAGTCACCCGAAAAGTGCGAAAAGACCAAAAAAGCCAAAAAAAGGCACCACATTAATCCTCAATTTGGCCTTTAAGTAATTTTCATAGTCACTAAAAATAATATATAGTATATATATGGCCATATGATTTGGTGATTTTTTCTTTGTTACCGATTTTGATTGATGGGGAGAGGCAAGAAAAGAAGCAAAGTAGCCCCAGAAGAGCATGAAAATATTGTGAAGAGGCTACCATTTCAAATAATGGGTGAAATACTTTCAAGGGTTTCATCAATTAATTAAGACTCTAATCCATTGCAAAAGTACTGTTTGCAAATCATGGTGTCAATTAATTTCAAACCCTTATTTCATGCACGTAGCAAGATCGCACGTAGCAAGATCGCTTGTCAGCCTATTGATTTCTTATAAATTTCCTGGTTTAACATGCTTGACTGAAGTGAAAAAAGACCTCAGCCCGACGTCTTTTTCAGACTCTAGAGTGAAAGGCAAGTTTACAAAGTCGATTGATCTCCACGAAACATCCCTGATTGGTTCCTGCCTGTAAGAGATAAGTGTTATCTTATCTCTAATTCAAATCCACTCCATCTAACAATCTGTTTAGTTAGTATTTTGTATTTCAAATGTATAGATATGATTTACCCAGCTGATGTATTTTACTTACACTAAAACTCATCTGTTGTATTTAACCTTTGTAACAACAAAAAATCAATAGAGTTCTTTTCCTCCTTTGCTTCTCTGTCAATTGCCTTAACAGGTTTTACATTTCTACATGGTATCAGACTTTTAACAAGCAAAAGCTTTTTCGATCCTGGTTCCTTTCTTCTTTTCTCCCCTACCATGCTGCTGCAAACACCACAACCAACCAAATTCCCAACACTCTCATTTCCATTAAAGCTACGGCACAATTGCCATTGAAGCTCACCTCCAAAAACTTCTCTTCATGGAGGGCACAATTCGATGCCATTCTCCAAGGCTTTGACCTTAATGGCTATGTTGACGGCACCACAGGTCAACCAGCAAAAGAAATTCAGAAGGATGGGAAAACTGTTCCCAACCCGGACTATGCTTTTGGCTAAGGCAAGACAAGTTGATCCTTCACGCCATTATAGCCTCTACATCTGAAGCAGTGTTACCACTGGTAGCATCATCAAAGACTTCTCATGATGCATGGCAGAAACTCCTCAAGCTGTTTGCTAATAAAACTCGCTCTCGAGTCATGGATTTGAAGAGTTCCCATACCTCCACCAAGCGAAACAATCTACCTGTTGCTTAATATCTGCAGAAAATGAAGCAAATAGTTGATGAATTGAATCTGGCTGCAACTGTTGTTGATGAAGATGATCAAATTCTGTATATTTTGCATGGCCTTGGACATGAATTCCGAGAGCTTTCCACTGCCATCAGGGCTCGTGAGACACTTATCTCCTATGAATAGCTTTATGACAAGCTCATTTCTTTCGAAATTCTTCTCAAGCAGGAAGATGACAATGCTAATATTCAAGTGCCAACTGCTAATCTTGCCAAGAGAGGCAATTCCAATACCAATTTTAGATCTTACAACAACAATTACAGAAGGTCATCACGACCTTCCTATGGTGGAACCTACAGTGGTACTTCTCGAAGCAATTTTTCTTCCAATGAGGAGAAACCAACTTGCCAATTGTGTGACAAAATTGGCCACAGTGCAAAACAATGTCGCAGAGGAAAGTCTTTCTTCCAGACTCGACCGAATGCTAATTATGCTTCTGCCTCTTCATCTGGGAAATCCTGGTGTTTAGACTTTGGAGCTTCACACCATGTTACTGCAGACTTAAAGAATCTGTCAATTGCTTCAGATTATGATGGTACCGATGCAATCCAGATCGGTGATGGCACAGGTTTGTGCATTACTCACACAGGTGACACTAAACTTGCTTCCACTAATCAATCATTTCAGCTTCATGAAGTATTATGTGTTCCTACTATTGCACAAAATTTGGTTTCGGTTTCAAAATTTTGCAAAGGCAATAATGTTTCTGTTGAATTTGATGCTGATAAATTTCTGGTTAAGGACTTGCAAACACGAGCAGTTTTGACGCAGGGGTTGAACGTGGATGATGTCTACCAGTTCCCTTCTGATTTTCAACCAATAAAGCCTGTTGCCTTTTCCACAGTTCGTGTGTCTATTCAAGACTGGCACAAGCGCTTAGGACATCCCTCCAAGTTAATTTTGAGTCGCATTGTTAAGGTTTTTTCCCTTCCTCATGTGTCCAATGAATTCCATTCTTGTAATTCCTGTCAGTGTAATAAAAGTCACAAACAGTCTTTTGGAGTGACATCTTTAACAAGTTCTAAACCTCTTGAGCTTATCTATACTGACATCTAGGGTCCTGCACCAGTTACATCCTTGGATGGTCATAGATACTATGTCATATTTGTTGATCAATTTTCAAAATACATTTGGTTATTTCCCTTGAAGAAGAGGTCTGATCTTTATTTGTTGTTTCGTAAATTTAAGGCAGTGATTGAGATATTTTTTGCAACTTCCATTATAACTTTATATTCTAATGGGGGTGGTGAGTCTGAAAATTTAAAAAAATTTCTTCAGCCTCATGGTATTTCTCACTTGCAAACACCTCCACATACTTCTGAACATAATGGCTTTACAGAAAGACGACACCGACACTTGGTTGAAACAGGCTTGACTCTATTGCATCAAGCTTCATTACCCTTGAAATTTTGGAGCTATGCCTATCAAACTGCAGCTTACCTTATCAATCGGATGCTCACACCCACCTTAGACTTCCGCTCTCCCTTTCAAATCTTGTTCAAAACAGATCCCAATTACACCAAATTAAAGGTATTCGGGTGCTTGTGCTACCCTTGTCTTCGGCCTTTCAATAGTAACAAGTTTGAGCCAAGGTCAAAACCATGCCTTTTCCTTGGATATTCAGGTAACAAAAGTGCTTTCTTTGCCTTGATATTGAAACTTCTAAACTATACGTTTCTAGACATGTAGTTTTTGTTGAAAATTCTTTCCCTTATCAACAACAATCTGCTTCCTCATCTAAAGAGTTTTAATCACATGTAAATACTTTCTTGTCAAGTCCAAGTCTCATAGTTTTACAGGAGTCTTCTAATCCTTCATCCACGACATCCACTTCAACTCCAGCTTCCACTGCAGATCGTGCTTCTCCTTCAGAATCAGTAAGTACTCTAACTGAATGTGTTGGAACAATTAATACTCAGCAAAAATTGATTTCAGATGAAAATTCAGAAACAAATACTCACTCAATGATGACAAGGTCCAAGAACAGTATTGTGAAGCCGAATCCTAAGTATTTTATGGCAACTAAGCATTCTGCCTCTGAGGATGAATCTGAACCTACATGTGTGTCAAAGGCAGTAAAGGATGCCAACTGGCGTGCTGCTATGTCAGATGAAGTCAATGCTCTCATTCCAAACGGTACATGGAAACTGGTTCCACCTTCTTCTACTAAAATCTTATTGGTTGCAAGTGGGTTTATCGAATCAAACGCAATCCAGATAATTCCATATCAAAGTATAAGGCGAGATTGGTGGCCAAAGGTTTCCATCAAAGACCGGGAATTGATTTGACAGAGACCTTCAGTCCTGTAATGAAGCCAACAACTATCAGAATTGTTCTTTCTCTGGCTATTCAATCCAATTGGCCATTACTACAATTGGATGTCAACAGTGCTTTTCTACATGGTTCTTTGTCAGAGGATGTTTACATGAAACAACCACCGGGGTTTATTGATGCAACTCATCTTGACTATGTTTGTAAGCTCGAAAAAGCTATCTACGGATTGAAGCAGGCACCAAGAGCTTGGTACAATGCCTTAAGCTCCTTTTTAATTAAGTATGGATTTCTCTAGTCTAGATCAGATTCATCTCTCTTTCTCTTCACCAACAAAGACATTGTTGCCTATTTTCTGGTGTATGTCGATGATATAATTCTCACGGGGAATTCGAAGTCCTTTCTTCTTGATTTTGTTGCATCCTTGTCCAAGCACTTTTCTCTCAAAGATCTGGTCTCTCTAAATTATTTTCTTGGAATCAAAACTATTGTTAGCAATAAGAAAATTTTCTTGTCTCAAAGGAAGTACACACTTGATCTTCTTCATCGCACAAAAATGGCTGATTGCAAGTCTGTTAGTACTCCGATGGCTTCTACCTCGTCTCTCTCACTAGATGATGGCCAACCACTCTTGGATGCTAAAGAATATAGGAGTGTCATTGGAGCTTTGCAATATCTCTCCATCACCCGTCCTGATATTTCCTTTGGAGTCAACAAGCTTGCCCAATTTATGCACAAGCCAACAGAAGTGCATTGGCAAGCTTTGAAACGTGTTCTCAGGTATCTAAAAGGCACTTTCTCAACTGGTCTTTCCTTGCTCAAATCGAAGGATTCTTAAATTTCCTTACATGCTTATGCTGATGCGGATTGGGCTGGAGATAAAAATGATCGCAAGTCTACATCTGCTTATCTTGTGTACCTCAATGGAAATCTTGTCTCATGGAAGTGCAACAAGCAAAAAACAATGGCTAGATCCTCCACCGAAGCAGAGTATAGAGCTATTGCAAGTGCTGCTGCCGGGCTGTCTTGGATACAAAATTTGCTACTTGAACTAAAGGCATCGCCCTCCATAACTCCTACAATTTACTCAGACAATGTTGGTGCTACTTATGTGTCTGCAAATCCTGCTCTCCATTCGAAAATGAAGCACATCTCCATAGATTTTCATTTTGTTCAAGACAAGGTTCAAGCTGGTGAATTAAATGTGAAGCATGTCTCTACACATGATCAATTGGCAGATCTCTTGACCAAGCCTCTTTCTTGACAGAAATTTCAGAAGCTACATTCCAAGATTGGTGTCCTCAGCAGCCTCACCATCTTGAGGGGGCGTGTAAGAGATAAGTGTAACTTATCTCTTATTCAAATCCACTCCATCTAACAATCTGTTTAGTTAGTATTTTGTATTTCAAATGTATAGATATGATTTACCTAGCTGATGTATTTTACTTACACTAAAACTCACCTGTTGTATTTAACCTTTGTAACAACAAGAAATCAATAGAGTTCTTTTCCTCCTTTGCTTCTCTGTCAATTGCCTTAACAGGTTTTACACTTCTACACTGCCATGGGTTGCTTTGTTTATTCGGAAGAATAAACTCTGAAACTTACATAATGAATCCACTTTTGGGTAGTAATAATGGCTTTGTTATATGCTTCCAAAGCTGCATAAAGGAGTCGAATCATTAAAGGTACCAACTTTCTACATATGGGGATTCGGATTTTGTCCCAAGTCTAAACAATACAAGGTGATTAGAACAAATATATATGTCTTGGGTTTATGTTTACACCCTTGGAACTGATGATTTATGGAGGAGAATTATTGAAGATCATATACCAAGGGATATGTTTTCAAGTGGACTTCCTGGGGTGTATCTAAATGGAGCTCTTCATTGGCTTCCTTGTCTAAAGATCAAATCTGGCGATCGAAAACCACAGATTTATTGCTTTGATCTTGATTCCGAGAGATTTCATCAACTTGATCATGATATTCTTCCCAACTTCCACAGGGTTGGGGTAGAACTAAGTTGGAAGGTTTGAAAGTGGGAGTGTTGGACAATTGTTTAGCCTTATATATCTATGGATTTTATTTCCAAGAAGGTTATTTTCAAATTTTGATATATGGGTGATGAAAGATGTGAGACATCATCTTGGGTCAACATTTTCAGGATTTCTGAAGTAGTTGCTCTGTCAAGTGTATGGAGTTGAACCACTAATGCTCACGGAAGATGGAAAAGTGCTGAAAACATATGTTGATGAAGATAGATTACTAGAGTATTATGATGTACGAACTGGAATGTTTATAGCTAATCGAACGCTTTCTCGCCATATTGAGAAAACAAGCAGAACTAGTGACCGCAGATACATTGGCCATGACTCAACGTCCCTTGTATCTCCACAACACATCATGACGAAGAGATCAACTGTAGCCCCCAACTTTTAACTTACTATATATCTAAATTTTAACGGTCCAAGGCTTCTTTCTTTTAACTTACTATATAAGTCTTAACGGTCTAAGGCTTCTTTCTTTTAACTTACTATATAAGTCTTAATGGTCTAAGACTTTTTTGTTTACCTACTGAGATTCTGAATTGTTTTCGATATTGTGTTTGAAAGTTCTTCAATTCTATATATAGTCTCTTGGTGATATGCTAATTATGATTCTCCCTAATTTCACTGCCCTTATCTATTACACAATCATTTAGCATTTGAATCTATAACAACATGTTAATCAAATGTATTTCCCATGGAAAATGCCCATGTCAGCTCCGTATCAGCTCTGATAGCAGTCACTATAAAAAGCACAAATGTCTGATCCAATGTAGTAGTATACGATCTTCAATTCTATAAATATATCTATACTATATATAAAAGTACGAATAAGGGGAAACTTTATGTTTTCCGATTGTACCCTTTTTTTTCAAATATATTTCTAAATTGCCAATACTAAATAATATTTTAATTATTCCATAATTAAAATAATAGAAATTTAGATTATCCTCAGTAATTATAATCTAACGTGGCCAATAGGAATGCTCCACATATATTTAGCATCTGAATTTTCGTCCAAAACATTCTCCAAGTCGGTTTAGGAGAAGATAAATTCTGTCCATAAATTTCAAGGGCAAAATCATCCACCGGAACGGCAGAATTAAGTCTCGAGATAAACATAAAAGTTGTAGATCTTGGAATCCTCTTTCCAACGGTACCTTATTTACATTTTTCTGAGCTCTGGATCAAAAGTTATGAATTTTCTTTCAAAAATGATTTTGTGAAGTCCTCCTTCAAATAGGATTTAACAATGCTGCATCAGGGATGAATCATTACTGCATCATAATTACTGATTGGACTTGGACTCCTTTGGGCTTCCATATTAACGAATTGGACCTAAGAATATCAGATTTAGCCTTCAAGATATCTGACTTGGCAATTTGGGTTTCATGGATTAAAACAAGCCTAATGGGCCTACTGGCCGAAATGAGACAAATCAATAATTTCTCCAAATATATACTATATATAAAAGTATGAATAATGAGAAACTTTATGTTTTCCGACTGTACCATTTTTTCAAAAATATTTCTAAATTATCATTACTTAAAATTAGACTTTTATGTTATATATATATATATATATATATATATATATATTATTGCCAATTCAATTACTACTATATATATTATTATTTATTTATGATTTAATTTTAAGTTTAAATCTTACTCAAACTATATATATATATATATATATATATATATATATATATATGTTATTTGGTCTCTCGGTGATACTAATTTTGTACTTATAACCTTGAAAGTTATTAATGGATCTTTTATTTTGGCCAAATATATACTGTGAGTTAGAAATAATTTTTGGGGTTCCGACAGTGACATTTCCTCAATGGACAGATCAAGGAACCAGCTCGAAGCTTGTCCAAGATGTGTGGAGAACAGGGGTTAGGGTAACGAAGAATGACGAAGGATTAGTTGAAAGTTGCGAGATTAAGAGATGTTTGGAAATGGTGATGGGAGGTGGGGAGAGAGGTGAAGAAATCAAGAGGAATGTTAAGAAATAGAAAGAGTTTTCAGGAGAAGCTCCCATGGAAGGTGGTTCTTCCGACAAGAACCTTAAGCCCTTCGTAAATGAGCTTAGGAAAAATTCTAATTAAGTGTTTCTTGTTCTATGTCATATAAGACGTCGAACTACATTTTCACCTAAATAAGCCCTTGAATTTGACAATTTTAATTCAAATTACTCCTTTTCTAACCAGAACCTAATGGGGCTATTAAAATCATTGACGATGGCATCTCACGTGGTAGTAGAACCCACTTAACTGAGTTGGATCACTGACATGGCATGCATGTGAAATTTCCACGTGGCTGTGAGACCCACATGGAATTCACACGTGGCATGTTACATCAATGACCCTGACAAGTCCAACAACCTCATCTTTTAGAGGGGGTAATTTGACCAAAAACTGTCATAATCGATGGCTTGTTTGGCTCAAAATAAAAATTGAGGGTTAATATGACATCTTTAGCCAAGTTTGAGGGTCAAAAAGTACAATAAGGCGACTGGAAAAATATATCATTTAAGTGTATTGATGAAAATTTTACTTAATCTATATATATTTCACGAAATTATGGTTGCAGCAGTGGATAATCCATCAAATGCTCTAGAATGGGCACTTGCAGAGATGTTAAACCAACCAGAGATGCTACAAAAGGCTATGGATGAATTGGACAATGTAGTTGGAAGGAAAGGATGGTCCAAGAATCTGATTTTTTAAAACTAAATTACATCAAGGCATGCGCTAGAGAAGCCTTTAGGCTCCATCCCATGGCACCATTCAATGTTCCTCACATGTCAGTCGTCGATACAACAGTGGGCAACTACTTCATCCTGAAAGGTAGCCATGTTCTACTTAGTAGGTTAGGGCTAGGTCGGAACCCTAAGGTTTGGGATGAATCAAACAAGTTCAAGCCCGAACGGTACCTCCATGAAGCCAAGGAAGCGGTGCTTACAGAGCCAAATCTGCGATTATATATTGTCATTTAGCAGGGGAAGGCGAGGGTGCATAGGATTGGTGCTTGGGAGTTCAATGACTACGATGCTATTTTCAAGGCTTCTGCATGGTTTCAGTTGGAGCATCACACATAATGAGAGTCACATTGATCTTAGTGAGGCCAAAGGAGATGTCATTCTAGCTAGACCGCTAGTTGCAATTGCAAAGCTACGCCTTCCACCACATGTCTACCCTTGCTAATTAATTGCTGCCTAATAGCCTCATTAGCATTTTGACCATGAACTTATTAAAAAGGAGACAAATAAGCTATTGAACTTCCAAATTTGTCAATTACACACCTGAGCTTGTAAAAAAATGAACAAAATAGGCTTTTTTGGGGCAAAAATTGGTTTTAAAAAGAATAATTCAACCCTTTTTTTTATAGAAATTGGTATGGATCCATTAAATTTCATCCAATTATTAACGGAGCCGTATGAATTTCCCTCCAAAAATAGTTACTTTGTCCTTTTTATAGAAGTTTAGGTGTAATTGGTAAATCTGAAGTTCAAGGTTTAATTTCTACAATTTTTTACAAGTTCATAGCCATATTTTATAAGCCTTACTAATATATATATAATGCCAATAATTGAGTTGGTCTTAGCCTTAGGAGTTAACTAGAAGACCAAGTCTGTTGTACCTAAAAAACAAATTACTCATTTAAACTGTAATGTTAAAAAAATACTTAAATATAAATAATATAAAGAAACTACCTCTCTACTCACACATTATTGATTACTATTTACTTTTCTCCATCTAAACTGATTTCCGTTGACCTTTTTATTCATAACAATAATAGAAAAATAGTTGAGATTGTAGCAACGGATAGTGAAAGACATCTACTTGGTATATATATATATATATAGTAATGTTGCACGTATGTTAATAATTTATAAAATATATAAAAAATATTAAAATAATATAAATCTAATAAATGAAATATTATAATTTGTAATAAATAGTATAAGATGAATAAAAAAATCATATTGAACTTTGTAATAGTTACTACTTATATTTTTTGTTATTATTCATAATTAAATTAAAAGTTTATTTATGAGAATATTAATCTTAAAGAAGTAAAGGAAAATTTAATTATGTAAAATTTACAATATGATCATATATAGATATCAATATGATGGTAAAATTTTCACAAAAAAAAAACATATGATGGTAGAATAACTTGAAAGCATCCAATAATCATTAAAATTTCATCTACCCATATACGTGCTACATGATTCCATTACCAATAAACGTGCTACATAATTCTTTAGTTTGTTAAAAAAAAAAAACAAAAAATTGCAAAATACATGTGTAGAAGGAAAATAGTACTTTGATGAAATTGCATTAAATCTCATTTTAATTTTTTATGTTTCATATTTTTTTACAACTATAATTAGCATAAAAACATGTTTTAATTCTTATCAATAAATTTAGTAAATTTAAATCCTTAAAAGTTTTAGTTACCTTTCGTCAATAATGAAGGTAACAAATTTTCTAATCTATGATTACCCAAAAAAAAATCCATAATAGAGGCTATTTCAGTTATTAAAGAAGATATATGATGTTATCAACAAATTTAGTAACCTTATACTTTTAGTAATTTTAGTAGTCTTTTATCAATAATGACGATTGTAGATTATCTTAATACGATTACCAAAAAGGTTCCATATGTTATAGAATGTGTTATAGTATTATAAGGAAATTCGGTAAATTTACGTTCCTAGTAAATTTTGTAGTATTTCATCAATAATGAGAAATATCAATTTTCATATCTAAGATTAGTAATAAAAAAAATGCTATGGAGATTATCAAAAAGGCTATAGTCCTATCAACATATTATATCCTCACGACTCTTAGTAAATTTCTTATATACTAAATTCTATTAATTTTATAATCTTTCATTACCACTCCATCTGTGCCTTAATATTATAAGTCATAATAAAGTCAAACATATTTTAATTTTGACCAATTTTTTTTTTAAATAATATGAATCAAAATTATTTTTTAAAACAATACTCGTAAACTTTGATTTATAAACTTTCAAATACGTTTTTTTAATTTTAAATAATTTTTCTATAAATAATAGTCAAGGCTGGATTATTTTTGACAAAATTGTGACTTATAAATAGGAACAGAGGGAGTGATAAAACTGTAAAATTTATCAAAGTAGCTATAATATGTTTTGTTGGCTAAAAAAAAACTATAATATGTTCTACAAACTTAGTAACCTTACATTCTAGGTGATTTTAGTAACTTTTTTTCTAAAAAGTGTAAGTTGCAAATTTTCTTACTTAAAATAACTAAAAAAGTTTACGGTGTTACAAAATATTTATATAATGCTAACATCATATCTTTAGCAAATGGGTATATCTAAGGTTGTTGAAAACAAAAAGTATGATGTTATCAATAAATTCAACAACAATACATTCATAATTAATGTCTTACATCTTTAGTAATTTTAGTAGCTTTTCATCAATAATCAAGAATTCTAATTTTCTTATATGAGCTTAGTCAAAAAAAAAAAACTTTAAGGTTACTAAAGTTTAAATCCTTAGTAACTTAACTGGCTTTTTATAAATAATTAAGGTTACTAATTCTCTTATTTAAAGTTACTAAAAAAGTTACAATGATTATTCTAAAAAGTATAAGTGATTATTCTAAAAACTATATTATTATCTTTTTTTTTTTGCCAAAGAGTAGATTATTATCTGCTAATTAACTCAATTATCTTACATTTAGTTACCAATTTTGTTTTATCTAAGTTTACTTAAAAGGTTATAAGACGTTATAAAGAATGTTATAGTACTATTAAGAAATAAGTTACCTTACAACCTTAATAAGTTTAGTAACTTTTTATCAATAATGACCAATTTAATATTTAAATTAACTAGAAAAAAGCTATTAAAATTGTTAATACTATCAATAAAGTTAGCAACTTTATATATTCTTAGCAATTTATTGGCCTTTCATCAATATATAAGGTAGCCAATTTTCTTATTTAATTTGATTACTACAAAACAATTAGAGGTTATCAAAACAATTACAAGGTTATCGAAAATTCAATAACCTTATATTTTTATTAATTTTGGTAAACTTTCTTCAATGTTGAAGGTAAGGACAGGAAAAAAACCTATAATTATAAAAATAGTCTAGGACTATCAACTAATTCAATAACATTACATTCTTAGTAATTGTGGCTATCAAATTTCTTATTCATGTTTAATAAAAAAAGCTGAACTATATAGTATTATTAAGTACACAAAAGTTATAAGAGATATTATAAGAAAATTTATTGAGTTTAATTTATTTACACATGGATGGATGGTTAGTTAAAATCCTTATAGATTTAGGATATTGATTTTATTTTTTTATTGTACGTGTATATGGAGTAGTATATTTTTTTTTGTTGATCTTTCACGAAAATTTTAAATAGCTGTTATTTTTGTCATTCTAATCTTACAACACAATATCTGGTTTCACCATTTCAATGCCAAAAACAAATCTCACAATTCAACCAGAAACACTAAATTAACACGTGTAAAATTATTGACTTGAAATTAACATTTTCTTAATTAATAATACATGAGTCCTTTCTCTTTTGCGATCGAGAAATTGAATTTATATACTATATATGCATATCTTTAACATGTTGAATAATCTGAATTTGATTTTTAATTATTGCACTACCAATTTTCTGCATATTAATGAATGAAATAAAGTGATTTAAGCTAACAGAGAAAATAAAAGTAGTGAATGGATGATCCATTAAATTTAAAAAAAAAAATCAAACCTTTTAATGATTAATATTTATTGTTTCTGTTACTGTTTCAAGAATTATTATCCCAACAGTCAAGGGGGTGTCACTGTTTGATACCAATCACTGTTGAAACTTGAAACTAATTTTCTCCTAAATCCAGAATTTCACATTAACGGAGTTTTAGCTCCTATTTTTTTCATAGGTTATTCCTAACTACCAACTTCTTCCATCCTCTCATTCATAGAAAATTTGATTTTCAATAGAAAAAGTATTTTGACTAGAATTAAAACCATGACACTTTAAAATATTAGAAAAAATTAAATACTTATCAACGTTAATTTAATACCAAAATATTATGAGATTAGACCGAATCATAACACTCATGAATCAAAATAGTTTTTTGATTTTTCATTTATGAGGTTTGTAAAATCGGTCGTCCACATTCTAAGATGAAAAATCATATTTAAATAATTTTTAATTAATTCTTCAGGATTCTTTTCTGCTTTTATGTATGAAAATATTCGTTTTTAATTATTTATCATTTTTGCATTTTACTTTATTATGTAAATAAAATAATTTTTTGGGATCTGGTAGAAAAATGAAAAAAAAACCAACTTGATTTGGCTAGAATTAAAACCATGACACTTTTAATACTTCAAATTATTGGAAAAAAATATTAAATACTCAACTTCGAAATAGTTATAATTATCTAAGAAAAGTTGAAGAAAAAAAATAGATAAAGAAGATAAGAAGGAAAAACGTAATGATCATATAACTAATAATAATTTTGCCACTAATAATAATTATTATAATAATAAGAAGTTTAATAATTATAAAATAAGATGTTTAATGTAAAAAAATTTGTTATTATTTTAGACTTTTTTAGTATGTAAAAAAACGTAATGATATATAATTATAATAATAAGATGTTTAACATAAAAAAATTTGTTATTATTTTAGACTTTTTTAATATGGAAATAAAATCTGGTTGGATTACACTAATTTTAAAATTAAAAAGGATGTTAGATTACATATTAACCCTTAAGAATATAACTAAAATTTAAAATTAAAAAGGGTATTTTAGATATTTCTATTACGCCAAAAATCTCTTACTAGAGTTTTCGCGGAGAATTCTTTATGACAGCATAAGGGCGTGCCAGTCAATTTGCTGAAATTGACAAAGAAGTTGTAAAAACTGGATCTGGTGTGCGGAGCAGCAGATTAAAAGATCAGGAACGATTGTGGGGCCTGGATCAAAGTCACACCGGAGCATTTAAATCATTGGATCCGCAAGCAAACTGCTTCTCGTAACTGGGCCTCTTTCTATTTGAATCAGATCTAGGAGATCTGCTTTGATTGTGATTGAAATTGAAAAGAAATAACAATTTGATTTGTTATTTCTGAATGAAGAACACGTGTACAGTGTTTGTATGTCTAGAGACAAGATTCAAACAAGAGAAAAACACTAAAAGAGTGTTTGATTGTCCTGAGACAAGATCTAAACAAGGAAAAGTTGATGAACGAGTGAAGAACTCGTGATGAACAGGTTGAAAATGGCGCAGAGCCAGAGAGAAAATAAGCACGGAGCTTGGTTTTTTGAGCGGAGCAAGTTTGTAGCTGTAGGAGCTGGTTTTTTATTTCTCGGGAGAAATGTTTGAGATGCGGAATCTGCCTGAAACCTGAGAATGGCCTCCCTTTATATAGGGGGCGGCATGGGCTTAAGCATTTAATGGGCTTGCCTTGCTGAGAAAGGCAAAATCCTCCTCCTATGCAGATGACAACTTTCAGGAAGGTGCAATGAAGCTTCCTCCTTCTTCTAATTGCTTCCAACTACTGGGGAGAGGACAAAATAGATACTAGGGCGCCACTCTACTTGGATGGGAGATGGATATCTGCCTCCTAGGTGGTTGATGATAGTTCTTCCTTCTTCCTGTCACATTGCAGCAAGCCTTTGTTGCTTCTTTTGTGCTGAATTTAGCTAATTTAACTAAGTAGTGGCCAATTGATATCATGATTTGGACTTTGATCATCAAGGCCACGAAATTACTCATACTTAGTCATATTTAGCTCTTCAAATCATGAAAATAATAATTAATTAAGAAAATGGCTTAAACCGGGGTGAGAAAGCCATATGTCCTTAATTGAAAAGAATGCAAAAGTTGCAAACGATCTCGGAATTAACCAAAATTTCACCATTAGGCTTAGAATATCTCCATAAGACTATGGGAAAAATCTCAAGTGATTTCGAGCTCTCTATCATGGTGAATTTGGTTTCATTCCCCAAAATGTCCTTAACTGAAAACCCGTCATAAGTTTTTACTCCGATGTCAGAATGAGGTGAAATTTTACCAAGATGATCTACATAGCTCAAGGATCATCATGGTATGCTCCTTGGTAGAAATCGCAGCCTCTAGCCTCTTCAATTGATCGATTTTACCGTTTTGTCCTTAATTGAACAAAATACAAGTTGCAATTTCACCTCCTGGGGAAGGGAACAAGGCTAGGCGATTTCTCCACTATGGTTGGTCGACTATATGGAGGAGGTGTGAGGTTGAAAATCTCATGCCTCTCTCACGTGCACAGATGTTTCTCTTGCTGACAAACTTTAGCTCTCTGCCTCCTTCCTACAGGAAGAGAAAAATATCTCTCTGCAGGGCAGAGGGCGGCCTCTCCTCTGTATGGGAGACTACTTGGGCCTTGCTATGTGAGTCCATGAGGAATTTTTCATCTCATGGGCAGATGACAAGCAATATTTCCTTTTTTTACTTGTTTGCCTCCCTAGCAGGCAATAATATCAAAGGAAACTGCTTCCGATTGATTTTCTTCTCCACTCACCAGAGTAGGGGCGGCACATGTGATGTTTTTAATAATAATTATTCAAGAAAATAATTATTATTTAATTAATAATTAATTAATTTTAGCCCTTGCAATTAATTTACAAGACTTTCCTAATTCAATTTGAATCAGGGTGGTGCAGAAACCTAGTTTCTTTAGGATTTTTGATTAAATCCTAACCACACATCTTGATTATAATTATGTAAAGACCAATTTACCCTCAATTGTAAATTGAGGTATAAACAATGCCCCCAAGCTTAAGTCTTTGAATTAAAAGAATTTAACCTTGTATATAAGGAAATTGGTCTTGGACCGAAATTTTTCCTCTTAATTCCTAGCCAACGTCGACACCCCTCCTTGGTACCATACTTAGCCGAATTTTCCAGCAACTTTCTCAAGCTTTAATGGCTTCCAAAGATCAAGGTAACAACAAAAATCATCACTCATGCCAAGCAATTCAAGTCGCGGCTCCTTGTTCTTGGAGGCTTCCAAATCCTTGGCAAGAATCAAACAATTTGGATCAAACTCCCATGATGGCAGCTCCCAATCGACTCAAGCAAGGCCTAAGCTCAAGTCCATGGTGATTGATCCCAAATCGGCACAAAATCAAGGTAATTGTTCATGAACTTTTTAATTTTCGCACTTAAGTTCAACAATTTCCTTTATGCCGCCAACCCTAGCTCTAATTGCCATGATTAGGTCGACTTTGATGATGATTTTGGTATGATATGGCTGCTGTAATTTTGAGTAAAAAATTGATTTAGAAATCAAATCAATTTAGTGAAGAAATTGGCAAAAATCCTTAGTAGAAACTACATAGTTTTCGGCCTAGGACTTAAATTTTGTCATAGATCTTTGGATGAACATGTTGCTGCATGAAATTTGGAACTCCATGGCATGAAATCATGTTGATCATGTCGACATAGGAGCTGCAATTAGTCGACCCCCAATCTTGGTATCCTAGGCGGCAATTTTGGCCTTATTTGGCTAAAATCACAAATCCTATTAGGTTTAGGACTTTAATTTAGCCAAATTGGATTAGGATTGGGTGTTTTCCTTATGAAATTAGGTTAGGATTAGATCAACCCTAAACCCAATTGGACAAGGACTATAAACCCTAGCATGCCGCGGTACCCTTAGCCAAATTTGAAAATTTTGTGCGGCATTGCAATTAGGTCCCTAGGGTTTATGTAGTTTTGGGGATTAATCATGAAATTAAGTCCTAATTAAAAGTATAGGAACCTTAATTTTCATAATTTTTAAGCCTTAGTATGCCGCAGCCCCCCAATTGCATAAATTGCAAATTGTGCGGCATAGTGTTAGGTTTTTAGGTTGAAATTCTTGCTAATTTTGGCCCAATTGATAAAATTAGCCAATAAATAACACTAAACCGAGCCCTACACACATGAAATTAGGTTTAATTTCATACGTGCACTACCCAATTTGATAGAATTTAGAAACCCTAGAATGCCGCGGCCTAAATTGCAAAAATTGCAAGTTGGGCGGCACTCAATTTCACCATATCCTTAAGGTTTCAGCCAAATTGCTGTTTTTAGCCAATAATTTACATTAAATCAGGTCCGAAACACATGAAAATAGGTTTAATTTCACACATGCACATCCCAATTGATGAAATTTAGAAAACCCTAGCATGTCGAGCCCTTAATTGCAAAAATTGCAAGTTGGGCGGCATGCTTGGATGAATTAGGGTTTGAGTTTGATTAATTTTGGCCAATTTTAGTATACTTTAGCCAAAAATTAAAATTTAGGTTTAGGTTAAATTAAGTTTAATTTCCTAATTTACCAAAAATCTTGAATTTTTAGCACACCATGACCTTAGTTGAAAAATTACAACTTGTATGGTATGCACATTGATATTTTCGGCCTTAGTATAATTTTGTGGGCAAAATTATTTTTATTTTTCTTAAAAATATTACCATAATTATTTTTGGCAGCCATAATAATTATTTTTGCCAAGAAATAAAATTAGGGAATAATTTTAAGGTGGTAAAATATTTATTTTCACGAACTTATTAACAAAAATTGTGTTCTAACAACTTTGTTAATTTTGTAGAAGAACTTGTGACATCTTCTGAGGAGGAGAGAACTCTTGATCTTGTGAAAAGACTTGTTGCTAAGTCTTATCATGAGATTGAGTTTCTCAAAGATGCTCTTGCCCCTTTCTTTACCGGTTTTCCTTCAGCTGAGATGAATGACTGCTTTCCTCTGCATCGAGGTGGCCTGCTTCCTCTTCAAGGATATGACTATGACTTCCGCAAATGGGTTAACAAACTTCAGTCATGGGCCTACTGTCCAACCGAGTGGTGTGCCTGGGTGGACCTTATAGTCATGTATCGCGAAGAACAACTACGTGAACAAGACTTGTTATCATTTGTCTTGTTGTCAAAACAAGAATTCTCCTATGATGGTGCCTTGCTTGCTGCTCTCAGTTCCTTTTGGAATAGATGTTGGAATTACTTCCATCTCCCATGTGGGCCAATGTCAGTAACCCTTCTAGACATAACAGCAATCACAGGCCTCCCTGTGGATGGCGAATGGGTATCTTGCGCCACTCCTCTTGATGAAGCTGAAGATTTGCTCTATTCCATTTCTTTCAGTGACAAACTTTACTTCAACAAGTTTATCTTTGAGTATGCTCAATCAACCTATGCTCCCCTTGAGGCTAAGGAGATCACAGCTTTCATGCTCTGCCTAATCTGCAAGTTCGTTGTTTGTCCTCCTTCACGTGTCTGCCTTGCTGAGTACCTCCACCTTGCTAAGCTCATGGCCTCAGGGAAGAGATTGGCTCTTGGTCAGTTCATGTTGGGGAATCTTTATCGTGGCTTATACAACATTACTCAGAGTGTTGACAAAGGTACTCATGGTCCTTTGTGGATTCTTCAAGTGTGGGCTTGGATGTATTTTCCTCAGCTATCTCCTACTCGTCATGCAGCTACCCTCGTCACTCGGTGTTATGGTGACTTATATGGAGGTCTTGTACATATCAACAACAATGTGAACAATGTCTTCCATTCCTTATGGAATCTGAAAGATCAAGAGTTCTTCCTTTATTCTCGGAGGTATTTTGGCCCTTCATGGTCCTAAGAAACACCTACCAACGAGAGTGCGGATGTTGCGAAACAAGCATTGAGAAACTTCTGCCTGCCCATTGACCTTTGTTTTGGCGTTGAAGTAGATGGAGGGTCGAACCCGGGTTTGAAACATATTGTCCTCCTCTACTAGGTAGACAACTCGGATTCATTCAGCAAATCCCTTCACCTCCTCACTTCTCAAGGAACAAGTGTTGTCACATGAGACCTTCAGTCCTCGAGAAAGCTTTCTTTGCAAGATGTCATGAACATGCTGAGAAAAAAAGGCAAGAGGCGGACTTTATTATCTCTCCTTTCTTATCTGAGGCCAATCCAAACTTTGTTGCTTGGTGGTCAGAGATATGGAAGAACACTGGTGGTGAGGACGTTTCTCACATTGCTGCAAGACTTCATTTTCCACCTGGTAATCTCTGTTACTTAAACTTTTAATTCGTAGTTTAAGCTTTTTACTAACTCTCTCCTCTTTTAGGTGATGCTTTCGCACCTCCCAAAAAGGATGCCAATAAAATGGCAAAGCAAGTAATACAGAAACGTGCTGCTTCATCTCGTGAGAAGGATTCTTCAGAAACCTCTGCTTCGAAGAAGAAGAAAGCTATTCTGAAGTCTGGTGGTTTTTCTTCTGGCGACCTGATGGACGCATCTCACTCTAATAGTCAGAATGTTCTTTCTCAGAAGACCACAAGTGGACCACTGGATGTAGCGTCATCTCCCTGCTCACCAGCCGTTTCATTGGATCATGTCACCTATGTAGATCAAGGAGATGTTCCTTCTTCATCAACAAGTTCAGCCCTTGAGATGGCCGCATCCTTTCTTCTCGAAGACAACCTCTCTTTAGGTGACATAGATTTTTCAGGGCAAACAAGTGGAAAAGACTTCATGAATGGCTTGGAAAATATAGTTTCCAATTCTCACGGAGTATGTTCTGAGAATACTACTGGAGCCATCCTTCCAATGTCTATGCCTATTCTAGTCAGTGAGGCAGCAAATAGGAGTGTGGAAATTGAAAATCCTCTTCCCATTGTCGCACCTCTTGTTTCGATGACTACTCCATTTCTGTGCTTCCTCATGTTTTGGCTGATGCTCCTCTCCTCCAAAGATGCAAGGTTCTCAAGGAATTCACATCTAAGCTTCTACCAATGGACTATGAGGCCTCTTCTGGAGATGTTTCATTGAGGTTCCTTCTGATGCACAGCTGAAAGAAGCCTTTGATGAACTTTGCAAGTTTACTCTGAAAGCAGATGCCGCCATTCTTCCTGCCCAGAAGGAAGCTATATATTCTCATGCTCAGACCTGGTCACGTTCGCTTGAAATTGAGGAAGATGAGGCTCAATTCTGGAAATATTTTCCAAGACTGTTTGATGCCTTCCTCACGAGGTATAATCAAACTCAAAGCCACTTCGATCAATTTAATTCGAAGCACAAGAGACACAAGGCTCATCAGAGGACTCTAGATGACAAAGCTGCGGCCTTGTATCATTCAGTGGCGCCTTCTGAGAGGGAGTTGGCTATTGATGATGAATTCAATGATTACTTAGCGAAGGTGAAAGCTCTTAAGCTAGAAAAAGCCAAACTTGCACAGAAGCGTGAGGTGCCTTCCAATCACAAGTGTGAAGAAATTTATTGCGAAGCCAACATCCTTCTCAAGGAAAAAGATGACTTCCTAGCTGTTGTTGCTGAAAGAGATTTCTTCAGAACTCTGTTGGATAGCATGGATAGAGAGTTTGAAGTATGGAGATCACTTCTTCCTGAGACCTTTCCCCCTGTGACTGCTGAAAAGAAGAAAGAAGGAGAGTGATTTAGAATTTAATTTTTTACTTTCAATTTCCAAACAAGTTATTTTGTTTTGAATTGGTGGCGATGAGTTTTAGCCAACTTTAATATTAGTGGCTTTTTATTTTATTTTAGTCATCTAACTTAAACAAAATCCTTTGTCAATTTTAATCCTTTTGGTCTTATGACTAAAACCACAAAGATCAAATACTTGGAAATTATTTTGGAATTAAGTTGCCAATAATACTTAGAATTTTCGGAAAAATATCCCAAAAATTGTTGGAAAATTCAGCCTCCTCCTTTTGACTAAGGCCAAATTTTGAAAAATTAAATTCCACAACACTTGTAAGATTTTAGTGATGGAATTTCTTATTTTTCTTTCAATCTTCGCCACACACTAAGGTTATTGGCAAAATTTTGAAATTTTTATTACTTCATAAGTAATAAAAATATTTTGTTTTTATTTTAAAGCCACAAGAACGCAATTGGGGTGGCTGAGTCCACGAAGCGTGTAAGTTTTATACTTCGGTGAAGCATGTGGCTGTGAGTTGAGTCATAGCCACATAATCTAATTCCTCCTCCATGTCAAACTCAGGATTTGGATCAGACTTTGCCTCCCAAGCAGTTGGATAGTACTTCTTCAAATAGCGCCCATTGATAAACTTCTTGTGGGAATCACCATCTTCAGTTTCTAGCCAGTAGGCACCATTTTTAAGTACTTTCTTGATACGGAATGGTCCTTCCCACTTGGGAGACCACTTTCCACGTTTTTTAGAGCCAAGAGGCAAGAAAGCTTCCCACACTAGTTCACCTTCGATGAAACTTCGTTTACGAACTTTTTTGTTGTAACTTCTTTATGCCTTCTTCTTCTGTGCTTGCAGGTGATTTAAAGCATCCAACCTTTCGGAATCAAGGTCTTCAAGCTCAATCATCATGGCATCATTGTAATCATACAACTGCAAGTTATTTTGGAATGCAACTCTGGCTGACTTAGCCAAAAGTTTTATAGGAACCATCGCATCATGACCATAGGTGAGGCTAAATGGACTCACACCAGTACTTGAGCGTTGTGACATCCTGTATGCCCACAAGGCCTTAGGTAAGACTCTATCCCATTTACCGGGTTTGTCCTTTATCATTTTTTCTATGATGCCTATCATCACCTTGTTAGAAGCTTCGGCCTATCCATTAGCCTGAGCATAGTATGGCGTGGACTTAGTGAATTTTAGGCCAAATTTTTCTTCCAAACTCCTTGTGATCTCACCATCAAAGTTAGTACCCTGATCGGTAGTAAGAGTTTCTGGAATGCCAAAGAGGTAGATGATATGTTCCTTGATGAATTTCTTGATGTCATTATGAGCTATGCCATTCAGAGCTTTTGCTTCCACCCACTTGGTGAAATAGTTTGTGGCAACTATAATAAAGCAGACACCTCCCTTGGCAGGTGGGTAAATTTTCCCAATGAGATCAATTGCCCATCCTCTGAATGGCCAAGCCTTTATTATAGAATGTAGCTCTTCTGATGGAAGTCTCTATATAGGGCCATATTTCTGACAAGCTTGGCAACCTTTGGCAAATTCCATGCAGTCTTTCGTGATGGTTGTGTTGCAACGTGCGGATCTGGTGTTCCGAACCCTACCGTTTAATGACTTAAAGAAATGGGGGGAACTACATGTTTTCAACTATGGAGTCGCCACTAATCTTTTTTAACCTAGGTGCGATTAGCCACCTATCAGATTATTAAGTCTAATATTACCCTAAGCTTGGCAAAGGAAACACTAAACCTAATAAACGGTCTTCAAACCAGATTCTAAAGTCCGAGAGTCGGGTACGTGTGAGGAAGGGTTAGCACCCCCACAACGCCCGTCAAAACGAGGGCACTGGCTAGTCTAAAAATAACTAGGGGTTTCCGATATTAGTTGTCTCTATTCTTAAATTTTTCCATACCTTGTTTTTGTGGTCTTTTACTTATTATTATTCTCATTAAGTCCTTATCTTTTTATCCACTTTACTCTCCCCTTTTTTTCATTTACCGAATTCCGTTTTTTAATTTTTTCAAGATTTCATTTTTACCTCATATTCCAAATTCCATTTCTTTACACTCTCTTACTCACCAATTTTCATTTCTTAATCCTCTTTTTAATTTCTTTTTCTTTTTCTTTACTTTACCATACTTTATATTCTCCAATTCCTCTCTTACTAAATTACATTACCAAATTTTACTCCTTTGATTGCCAAATTTTCTCCTATTGTCCAATTTTATCAATTACACTTTAATTATCCATTTTTATTTTACTTTTTTAATTACCAAATTAACCAATTTCCTTTTACTCTTTAATTAACCAGATTTTCTCTTACTCTCTTAACTAACCAAATTTTCTTTTTACTCTTTTACTCCTTAGTTACTAAATTCATTTTACTTCTTAATTACCAATTACCCTTTTATTCTTTAAGTACCAAATTTCCAAATTCATTTTACTTTTAATTAATTCACTTTACTTCTTAATTTGCAAATTTTACAAATTACTCTTTAATTATCCATTTTCATTTTACTTTTTTAATTACCAAAATTTACCACTTTACCCAATTTCATTTTACTTTTTTAATTACCCGATTACATTCTACTTTTTAATTGTTAATTTACTTTTGCTCTTTTATTACCAATTGCCTTTTATTCTCTTAATTACCCAAATTTTCTTTTTACCCTTTTACTCTTCCATTACCAAATTCATTTTACTAATTACTTTTCATTCTTTAATTACCAAATTCTTTCACTTTACCAAATTCTTTTTAATTACCAAATTTCTTTTTACTTTACTAATTTGCCTTTACTCTTTAATTATCAGATTCCTTTTTAATTACCAATTTACTTTTACTCTTTAATTACCAAATTCTTTGTACACTTTTAATTACCAATTTACTTTTACTCTTTAATTACCAAATTCCTTTTTAATTACCAATTTACTTTTACTCTTTAATTACCAAATTCTTTGTACTCTTTTAATTACCAATTTACTTTTACTCTTTAATTACCAAATTTTCTCTTTGTACTCTTTTAATTACCAATTTCATAGTACTCTTTTAATTACCCAAATTTACTAATTACCCAATTTCTTAAATGCACGGATGCACATGGTGCATGTTTTTCCGGTTGAAATGCAGTTTTTTTTTGCCGAGTATTTATACGAGGAACGTCATTTGGGCACCCGCCACTAATACTGGCTAAGACCCCCATCCGGAAATTCCCAGCCTAGAAAGGATAAACTGAGACCGACAAGAATTGTCTAAATCTCAATTATCGTTCCATCATCTGATCATATTTTATTAATCTCGAATGGCACAACATAATAATAGAAGGCATAATATAAATATGATGCACATGAGACTCATTTTATTTCCTAAGTCTAATTGATTAAACCCAAAGTAGACAAGCCCATAGCTAAAATACCAACAGGGAACCCAAACCCAAATATATTAGGAGGCCCAACAGAAAATACTTCCCCACATAATAAGACAAGCCCAAACAATACCCAAACCTATAAAATAGTCCAAGGCCCAAATATGCATTAAGACCCCAATTCCTAAATTCTAACTACTAGGTCATACATATTACTCATCTAATTCCAATTACTACATCCTTAAACTTTAATAATGGGCATACTTAATTAACTAGACTACTCAACAATGCTATCCCCTTTTGTCTAATTTAATTAATTGACTTAACATGAACTTGGCATATTAATATTTGGCTAAATTATTCTAAAGAAAGATTACTAAGTTATATTACTCAATACTTACTCCCTAGAAATCCAAATTTTTATAGTTAATCTTACCAAGATTCTACTTTTACTACCCAAAAGTCCAACTTTGTTATCCAAGCCACCAAAGTTCTACCTTTATTATCCAAAGACTCCACTTTTATCAAGTTCCAACCTTTCAACCCTAAAGATTACCTTTTTTAATCGTTATTCCATTCAAAACTCTAACTTTGTTAAAACCTTAGTCTTTTCTAAATAAAAATTAGAACTTTTAACCTTTATTTACCAAGGCTTAAACTAAAAATACCACCTTTATTACCAAGATTGCATTTTTACTAGATAGAATTATTTAAAGACTAATTATAAGGTATATAATGATACATGAACAACCCAAATCATCAAAGGTTCAAGAAATAAGCAATATCAGGCCCACATGTTAATAATAGGAAAAAAATATAAAGCCCACAAATCCTGAAACCATGTTTAAAGGCCGCACCTTTTTCTTTTTCCCTTCTTAAACTTCTTCTTCCTCTTTTGCTGCCTCTAGCCCTAACAAACCAAAGCAGCGGCGCTGCAACTTTGTCACCATCACCACCGCTGTAAACAGCCCTAGTTTCTCCTCCCCTTTTACTTTCGAAAGAAAAAGGTAAACAAGACAGCAAGATAGCGTTTTTTTTCGAAAGAAACAAGAACAAGGGGAGGAAACAGAGGGCTCAGAGCTTCGATCTAGATAAGATCCAGAAATGGTAAGTCTCTAATGGCCCTTTTTTTCTGTAACTTCCTTGTATTGCAATAAAAACCGAAACTTTTCTTTGTTTTCTAAAAAAAACAGAGGTCTCCCTCGTAAAAACCCTAAACCGTTCCTCTTTTTTTTTTTTGAAACCAAAGAGAAAAGCCCCTCTCCAAAAAAAAAACCCCTTTCATTTGAAAATTGCAACCTTTTATACCCTCTTTTCGGATTCCAGGTTTGGCAATTTCGCGGCATCTTCTTGCTTTAGCCCTCTATTTTCTCATTTACTGTTTTCTCCTTGCAGGTGGGTGACTTGTACAAATCCTAGGCTTAAATTTCATATGGGATTCAACAGTAGCTTGACAACTGGAATAAGGTAAAATTTTCTTGCCCCTTTCTCTCTGATTTTGGCCTCATCTGTTGAGTTGGCATCCGTATTGTCGAGCCCCTGCCTGCTCTGTCTTGTTTTTGTCTGTTCTCATTTTGGTGATCACGTGAATGGCCTCCTTTTCTTAAATATCATGCCGATGTGGAGCTGAGATGGCTCATACCAGACACAAGATGGCAAACCCAAACTTGCCAAGTCAGCACGCTGACCTTTTGACCAATAAATCTCCAGCAGGTAACGTTCCCCTCCTTTTTGCTTTGAATGTTGTAAGTTAAACTCCCTGCAATGGATTGGCATGTGAAAATTTCCATATTGTTCTTGAGCATTATTTGCCTGCCTGAACTCTTTGCTTTACTTTGCCGCAAGTAATCTTCTTGGGATGTCTTGAATGTCATGTTTGCCTCAAATATGCTGCTGCCATTTTGATTTTCCCCATGGCAAAAGATTTTGTGGCAGCCGCATCAACTAGCCGAGAACCAGTGAAATTGAACATGGCATTGAAGTTTCAAAGTGGAGCACGCCCCGATATACCAGATTTCTCATTAAAGTACCCTGACATCTCATGAAAGCTGCAAACTGATCTTCTCTCGGTACCACCCTTGGCCATCGACCACTTAATGTCATCAGACACCTTGGGCACAATTATCCCACCAGACAAAACAAGATCCTTGGTATGACGTTCATCAAGCTGAACCAGCCTTGGCCTAGGTGTCTCTTTGCAATACAATAGCCTTATGCTCGAAGTGACATCAAAGCCACGACCCAGAGCTTTGAATTAAGCTGCTAAGTGTAGTTGTCAAAACATCTAGATTGGAAGATGAGCTTAAGCAGCTGCCACCAGTTCTTGTTCTTGGGTTTGCCATAGACAAACAAAATGAAAAAAGTTTCTTTTCTACTTCACAGGAACTCAAAAACCCAACCCAAAAATGAAATCTTTTTAATTTGTTTTAAGTTTCTGTTTCATGTTGTTGCTTATTGAAAACTAAATATACTAGGTGAAAAGTGGGGTTTGAAGTCTTGGGAGTTTTTTTGTTTAGTATTTGTATATACTTTAAGCGGCAAAAAAAATTAAAAAAAATGGAATGAAGTCCCACTATGCACCCTCTTATTGCTAATTTGAAAGTGAAGTGCTTTATGCAATGCCAATAGCTATCTAATCAAACTAATATCTGATGTTTAAATGGGTGACTAATGTGAAAATGAAACATGACAATGTAATTTAATCAACAATGCAATTGAGCGTGAACATGATTTTTTTTCAGACTTTTGAATGTACTTAAATAAAACCAATTTTGAGAAAGAAGTTTGCTAAACTAACTATTCCACTAAGATGCTAAGTGTGTACATGACACGTGAATGTGACACTAAAAATGGACTAGAGCCATATGCAAAGGAATGAATCTACCAACATGTTTTAGAAAATTAAAGGATGACTCGATCCTCCTAATCATAAATTAAGGAACAACTTAACCCGAATTGAAGTATACGGATAAACCGGGTGTTTACAGGTTGGCCAATAGAAACCATGACGGCGTATCAGCCATCTCATCTTCCTACTAGCTTGATGTGCACCACATAAACCTTCATGCACATCCTTGATGACTTTCTTAGCTTCTTCATGACCTAGACATCTTATCAAAGATCCATCTAAGTCTTTCCGATATAATTCGTCAGCTAAGACAGTGTAGTGCACAGCCAAAGTCCTTATCCTCCTACTGACCCTTATTGATGGATTTTGGAGATATTCAAGGAATGGCTGGCGCCAATCATCAAGCCTGTGTACCATGTTGTACACTTCAAACACATTGTCCCTTGTAAATGTTGAAGGCATGCTCCTCCTCTCAACATTTACCACCTTTTTCCAAATATCATTCTTTGAATGTAAGGCCAGATGCAAGTTGTGCAGCAACATTTGCAGATTCATTTCTATGTCTAGGGACATGTTCTACTCGTACATCATCAAATTTTTCTAACAATTGCACTGCCACTGCTTAGTAGGATAACAATGATAGACTTGTGCAATTGAACTCTCTGGTAAGCTGGTTAATTACCAAGAGAGAATCTCCTTTGATGTGTATTGTGGATACTTTCATTTCCCTGAGCAATTCTAAACCGATGATGAGTGCCTCATACTCAACTTGATTGTTAGTACAATCAAAGTTTAAGTGGAATGACATCATGGTATAGTCATCATCAGGGGAGGTGATGACGATTCCTGCACCTGCAGAGTTAGCAGTGCTAGATCCATCAAACTCAAGTACCGATGGTATTAAAGATACCTCCATGACAAAGTTTGCATCTTCAAACTCTTCTCCCAAGTCTAAACAAGGGTGGTCGGCTAGGAAGTCAACAATTGCTTGCCCTTTCACTGCCTTCTAAGGTATATACTTGAAACTGAACTCAGAGAGTGCTAGGCACCACTTGCTTAGTCGGCCTTTAAGGAGAGACCGAGATAACATGTATTTCACTAAGTCAGTTTTTGAAATAACGCAGAGATCAAAGTAGAGCATTTAATGTCTAAGTTTTATTGCTACAAAGTAAAGTGACAAACATAGCTTCTCAATTGGACTATACCGAGTCTCTACATTAGTAAGAATCCTACTTAGGTAGTACATTGCTTGTTCCTTCCCATTTCCTAACCCCTGAGCCAACAAACATCCTATAGAAGATGTAGTGGCTGCAACATATAGGTACAAGCTTTTATTCTTCTTAGGACGAACTAATACAGGAGGCGAAGCTAAGTAATTCTTGATAGCCTCAAAAGCTTCCTGATGTTTGTCATTCCATTGAAATTCCTCCTTGTCTTTCAACTTCAACAGTGGTGAGAACGCCTTGGTCTTACCAGCAGTGTTGGAGATGAACCTTCTCAAGAAGTTGACTTGTCCAAGGAAGCGTTGGAGCTCTTTCTTTGAGGTGGGCGGTTTTGCCTGTATGTTGGCTCTTGCCTTGTTTTGGTCTATCTCGATGCCTCGTTGATGAACCAAAAATCCAAGGAAGTTACCTGCACCAACACCAAAAGCACATTTCAATGGATTCATCTTCAAACCATGTTGTCTCATTCTTTCAAATGAGCGCCTTAGATGATCAATGTGGTCAAGGTGGTTGTGTGACTTAACCACTACATCATCTATGTATACCTCCATGAATTTTCCGATCATGTCATGGAAGATGGCGTTCATGGCTCTTTGGTAGGTTGCACCAGCGTTTTTGACTCCAAAGGGCATGACTACCCACTCGAAAGTATCGATTGCACCTGGACAGCGAAAAGCTGTCTTTGGAACATCCTCCTTTGTTATGTAGATCTGGTTGTAGCCACTGTGTCCATCCATGAAGGACAACACCTGATGTTGGGCGGCCCCGTCTACCAGTAAGTCTGCAACAGGCATAGGATATTCATCTTTAGGGGTGGCTGAGTTCAAGTTACGAAAGTCAACACACACCCTGATCTTACCATTCTTTTTAATCACAGGAACTATGTTTGAAATCCATTCTACATACCTTGTGGTATGGATGAATCCTGCTTTAAGGAGTCTTTCAACTTCCTCTTTAACTTTAAGGATGACATCATTAGCCATCCTTCTAGGAGGTTGTTGATAGGGATGGTAACCTTCAATGATTGGTAGGCAGTGCTCCACCAAGTCACGACTTAAGCTAGGCATTTCGTCATAGTCCCAGGCGAAACAATCTTTGTATTCCTTTAACAAGGTTACAAAGCGTGGCTTGTCTTCTTCGGCCAACAACTGACTTATATAGGTCGGCCTAGGCTCTTCTTGTATCTCAGCCTTGAGATCATCTAACTTCATGGGGGCAAGGTCAAGTTCCTCCATGGTGATCTCAGTTTGTGTTTTTTCTACACTTTGATAAGCCGCATCTACTGATGGGGCGGCTAAGTCCTCTAAGCTTTGGAGCTTCATCTCTAAGACCAATGTCGACAACTTTTTCAAGGTGTCGTTGGCCAACACAACCTCCCTAGGTTGTGTATTCATGGGATCTCCTCTATGATAGGAGCCCATGGAAGCGGCTTGAAGGGGATCAAAGCATCAGGCTGCACAAGATTTTCCATCACCTCTTTCAAGGCTTCTTGTTTGACTTCTCCTGTGGAGATGAATGGGTATGGCCGACCATACTTGTCCTGGCCCATGAACCTTATCGGTCCAGTGGTTCCATCATAGAACCTTGCATCTACCTTGTTGGTTTCAACGTTGAATGGTCTGTTGTCTGCCTTGACCACTTCAACTTCAGTACCATTCCAAAACGTCAGCAGTTTGTGTAAAGATGATGGGACACACCAGTTGGAATGAATCCAGTCTCTACCAAGCAGCATATTGTAAGTTGATGAGGAATCAACTACAAAGAAGGCAGAGAAGGACGCTTTTATCCAATGCTTAGTTGGGCAGGCAGTATGCCTCTTGTCTTCTTGACATTGCCAGAGAAATCACTCACAATGACTTCTGACTTGATTAAGTCCTCAGTGCACTTGCCAAGCTTCTTTAATGATGAATAGGGAATGAGATTCACCGTTGCACCATTATCAACAAGTACCTTGTTGATTGGGATGCCATCAACATGTGCCTTAATATACAAAGGCTTGATGTGGCAAGTGTTTGCTTCATCAGGTTTTGTGAAGACCATGGCTTTTATATCATCTGAGGTGTTGCCCCCCGAGTCTTCTTCCTTTCCTGAGGGGATCTCAATGATATCTTCACTCTCTTGGGGAGAGGGTGGCTCAAATGATTCCACTCGCTCTTTTAGTTTAGCAGCGAATGTGCATGGCAGAGTCATGGTAGTATGGTTAAGATTAACCATGAACTGCCCAAAGGCCAATGAATCAACAGACTTGTTGTCAAAGTCCTCAGCAGCTAATGTTTCCTCTTCACTCATGGCGACAAGCTTTTCTCCCAAACTTTCATCACACATGTTTTGATCAGATGAAGTTGGTATGGCATCCTCCATGTGGGTGGCGCCATTATCCTCCCAGTGTGGAGTCCACAGACTTTCATCTTGGTCCCCTGGGGCCTTGTCTACCTTCATGTTAAGCTCCTCGATGAAGACCCTCCTAAGGAGTTGTTTAGCAGCATCATTTATGGCTTCTTGTTTCTCGAAAAGGATGTTTTCAGCTTCGATGTGTTCTAATCTATTAGCTTCAAATTCTTTCCTCTCCTTATCTAATTTTGCTTTTTCAAGCAAAATCGATATTTGCCAAGATGGCATATTCTCTGAGATGTGGAGTAGATCTTGAGTGGCCTCATGTGGTGGCCAGTCTTCAAGTCTTCTAGACAAAACTTCATAAGGAAACTTGTTGTAATACCATACAATATTTTTTTAGTTTAGAAATTAAACCTAAGAAGTAAAAGGGGAGAGGAAGTAAGGATCAATTTTAAGTTAAAAGAAAAGTCTTGGGACCAAATTGAGAAACTTTACAAAGGCATTAGGACTAGAGTACAATTTAGCCATGTACTTTGAAATAAAAGAACTCACCTCCCTTCTTCTTGAATGTTTTCTGTAATGTTCTATTCTCTCTCACCAAAGCTCTCTCTTTTTCTCTCTACAATTCCTTCCTCAATTTAAAAGAAAACCTACATGCAATTATCACATGTTCTTCCTCTTTTCAAACCCTCTCCAATCTAGCTTTTATTTTCGAATTTCAATGGTTATTTGGGGTCAATCCAAATTCAAGAGAGGTAATTGAATATTTTTTTTCTTTTATAGAAAAATCTTCATATTTGGGAGTTGTTATGAAGATGGATTTTAATTTGTTTATGTTTTGGAGGTTGGAAATTAGCATTGGTGAAGCTTGGAACCTTGAATTTGGAGAAAGAAGAAAGTTCATGGTTTGGGTAAGTTAAGTTTAAATTTGGTGAAGGAATTTGATAAATTTCTTGATTAATTTGATGTTTGGAAGCTTGTGTAATGCTTGAATTTAGTAGGAGAGTGTGTTTTGTTGTTAATAATAATGAAATATGGTGGAAAATATTCAAAACAAGTATGTTTAGGGGCTACCGGAATCTGGAAAATTCCAGATTCCGGTGAGTTTCCGGCTATAGGAAGAAGAGGTGGAAGAAGAAGAAGAAGAAAAAAAAAGGGCCGCTTGGGCCAGGCAAGGCATGGCCCAACGCTGGCCAGGCGCGCGGGCCTGAGCTGGCCCAGGCGCACGGGCCTGAGCTGGCCCAGGCGCGCCAGGCCCTGGCCCAAAGAAAAAAAACAAAAAAAAATGAAATAAAAAAGAATAAGAAAGGAAAAAGGAAGAAGTGGGCTTTGGCCCAACAAGGAAGAAAGAAAGGAAAAAAATAAAAAGGGGGACTTAGGCCCAATTTGAGATAAAGAAAATAAAAAGAAAGGGAAAAAGGAAAATAAGAAAATTTTGAAATAATTGGTAAGTGAAGTTACAATTTTACCCTTGGACAGGTAAAATTACTAAATCACCCTTAAAATGTTAAATTATGAAATTTACCCTTTTAAAGTGGAATTCAAATAATTCAACCACATTAGCTGTGATAATTTGTCCGAATAATTCTCGTGCTTCTCCGTAATATTCGTAGGATCATAAATGTCCATTTTACCCTTCGAGTGGGTAAATTACTATTTTTATCCTTAATTAGGAAAAGTGTATTAATATATCCTATTAAGCCACGATTTCGAATTCAACCATATTTATATTGTGGAATGAAGCGGATAAAGTATTGAAATTATCGATAAGCGGTAGAAAGACTACTTTACTAGAAGTAAGAAAATGACCATATTGCCCTTATGTATTATAAGTGGATAAATTTAACTTGTAGAGCCGCGATTTCGAATCCAACCGACTATTGTCAGCAACTATAATACGTAAGCAATACCATCGTATTCTAAGTGGATAAGATTACAGAATTACCCTTGATATGTAAATTTACGATTTTGCCCTTGTTAGGGCGATGCTAGTAATTAGGTTTCAAGATCACACCTTTGGGATTAGAAAGTTACAGTATTGACTCTTTTGTGTAAAATTACTGTGCTACTCTTGATCGATAAAAATTACCATTATGCCCCTTAGTAATCAAATTTACCAAAGTACCCCTAAGGGAAGAAATGAGAGAATTTGACTATGTAGTTTACATTAATAAATATGCATGTACGTTGAGGAACCTACGATAAGTCCAAATGACCATTTTACCCTCAAATATGTAAAATTACCGTTTTGCCCCTAGAGGGTAGATATGATCAAATAAGCTTTAGGAAGTGTATTTGGAGTCTGAAACTCGTATTAGAATCCTGTGGGACATAATTAGATGTGTTAAATTCCTCGATATTAGACCGTGGGTCTGGGTTATGTGTGTCTTCTGATTTTATTCTATATTATTTGACTGATTTGGTTTATATTATCCTGATTTGATTGATTATCTTGGTTTTACTTTGATCTATGGTTTTGCTTTTAATTGTTTTCTTGTGTTGGTGCACTTCTCAATCAGACGGCCGAGGCGGTGATCGAGACACCAGTCAAGCTCACCGTGGACTGACTTTGGGGGTGTACGAGTCCCCTGAACTGTGAGTGGGCTGTCTTCAACGGAGAACCCGTTGAGGAAAATGTTTTATTACTGTTTTTATTTAAATGCTTTATAAAATGTTTTATTACTGATTTTATTTAAATGCTTAATAAAATATTTTAATAAATTATTTTGGGTGCATTGGCGATCATTGAAAATGGTTTTGAATGGTTTGTAAGCACACGGGGACTCGTGGACTGAACGCAGTCCAGGGAGTACGTGTGGCTGATTTGGTGGTTTACTAGCTAGTAGTTAGACCTGATTGGCGAACCATGAGTTGAGTTTGGATCCAAATGGTTCGTCGCTCCAGGCCCGACACGCCATATTTATTTACCGGTTCGGCGTGTGCATGGGAGAGCTAAATTGGGTGTGCTGCGGCCACCACGCAGTACCGGACCCAAGCTAACGTCAGGGGAACGGGCTTGTTTGGAAAAATAAGATAAACTGTATTTTTACTGATTATTCGATGATGGTGAAAATGCCCCTGACGGTTCCGGAGGTTGACTCGGGCCAAGGTCACTCTGGATAGGTTTTAATGGCAGCCCATTTGTTTCATGAAACGATAAATGATTTTATGTGCTTGTTTTTGATTGACGATCTGGATTTTATAATTGTTATTTTATGAACTGTTTTTGTTGTGAGTGCACCCCACCCTCTCGGATCCTCTTTTGAGGGTGGTTCACTCACTGAGTACATTCGTGTACTCACCCCTCAAATTCTTGTTGTGCTTTCAGGGTAGCTAGGATCAGCGTTTCCTTTGACGTTTGAGTCGGTGGCGTAGGCTGTGATCCCTCCAGTTAGAGGTACTTCTCACTAGATGATGGGTCCCACTGGCAGTTGTCTTTGTTCTTGCTATCTCTTGTTCCTCGTTTTTGTCTTAATTCGATTTTTGGTTTTCTCTATTGACTTATGGTTTCGGTTTTAAATGTCGCAATATTTTTACTACCGTATTTGTTTTTAATGTTTCTGTTTTTACTCTGATTTGCAAACTTCAGTATTTCAGATTTATACTCAATTCATGTTTTCAGTATTTTTACCTAATATTGACGCTTCGTGGAGCCTTGGTGCACGTGACCGGCCGGCATGTGTTTCGAGGTAACGCGGCGGTTGTCCGTGCTCGACTTCCGGGTCGGGGCGTGACACTTGTGGTAGTATGAATCATTGTCAATACTACGGATTTCGAAGTCATCATCTTCTCCATCTTCACCTCCTATGGCTAATGCTCCCATAGCCAATCTTCTGTATGCAAGGACTGCTTCCTCATTGATGGCGCCTTTGCCTGCTAGTTCTTGACAAGAATAATCTTCATTGCCATAGACTATGTCAATCAAGGCTTGCCTTCGATCTTGGAGTTCAACTTCCTTCTTACTTAGCTCAAGTGCTTTTGCTTTGAGCTTTGCTACTTCAGAAAGGATTATATCCATCTTGTTGGTAGGTGGTGAGTCCTTTGAAGGTTCATTTCCACTCTCATAAACTTGCATGGTGTCAAGTACTTCTTTATTTCGAGCCTTTGCTTTTTTTTGAAGTTTTCGTCTTCTCCAAGTCTTCCTATTCTTTTAAACAGGGTACTTGGGATGTTGCACTTTTCGCCACACACCCTTTGGAGTGTTTGATGGTGGCTTGACCATCCTTGGTCATGCATGATCACCTCTTAGCTTCATCTCTTTTCTCACAGCTGCATGGCGATATTCTTCCTTCTTGTGATTAAACCATGGTCTGATCTCACGCTTAGTCCGCTTTGAAAAAGACTTAGAATGAATTTCAACTTGTGGTTGTTGATCATGTTCCTTCTTGGAAGACCTTTGCACCTTGTGATGCGCAGATGAGCTAGGACGAGAGGAAGATGGCGCCATCCTTGATGATGATTCTCCATACTCCTGTTTGCTCTGCTTAGGAGGAGGAAAGGAAGCTTCTGGCTTGCCCCCCGAGCTAGGAGTGTGCTTTGCCCGGCTTTTCTCTTTCTTTTGGAGTGGAGTGTTTGATGAAAATTCCAACTTTCTTTGAACCTTCTTCTTAGAGGAGGTATCAAGATGTTCCACAGGTTCTTCCTCATCCTCAGATGAGAAAAGTTCCAGCTTCTTCCTTGGTGCTTTAAGCCTGTCAGTAGCCATGTTTGGATTCCAAGGCCGATCTGAATGCACACCAAAAGTCTTAGATTTAGCATTATCAACCAACTTCTTGGCTTTAGTAAAGTGGTGATAAGACTTACCTTCATGTTGAGGGTTGGCTGCCAAGGAGGTGCTTGGAGCCAAATTCGCCCTTTTGGGAGTTGTTTCTCCTTTCTCCTTACTAGCCAGTTGTCCATCCTTTGGGAGGTTGAACGCGACCATGTTGATAGGAGTTGGGAAAGGATTTTTGTCAACTCCAATGTCCTTCTTAGGCACCTCGGGGAACTTCAAGATTCCCTTTTCTATCTTTTCTTGTACTATGTTCTTGAACACAGTACAGTTGTTGGTTGGGTGCCTCCAGGAGTCATGGTACTTGCAGTATTCTCTCCCTTTGATGTCCTAGGTGAAGGAAGGACATGTCCAGGTGGTAACTTAATCATACCAGTCTTATGTAGGAAGTCAAAAACTTCATTTGTTTTTGAAGTATCAAATGAGTAAGTCTTGCTCCCATCATAAGGTTTCTTCTCTGCTTGTCTCTGGTACATAGCAGCAAACCTTTCCTGGGTCTGAGGGTGTCCTACTCCTGCCTTCACGAGACATGGAAACTCAATGGGGCAATCTGCCTTGACCTCAGCTATCCCAAGTTCAAATTTTGGCTCTTAGTAATAAGTGCCATAAGATGAACTTCTCCTTTCATTTTCTTCCTGTAGAAGAGTCTCATACCTTGTCACTTTGGTTAACATCTCGAAGAAGTCTCTGAAATCAACTCCTTCGAACTTCTTTCGAAGCTCTATGTCAAGTCCGTTCTGAGCTAGGCACACAAACTCTATCTCATGGAGAGGTGTGCGACACCTATTCCTTAGCTTCTTGAAACGAGCTAAGTACTCCTCAGTTGATTCCCCTTTCTTTTGGTAGAGGCGTGACAAGTCTGCCATGGAGACCTCAGGTTCAGTTCTATAGAACTGTGTGTGGAACAACCTCTCCATCTCCTCCCAGGTTCTTACTGAGTTGGGTGGTAGGTTGATGTACCAAGTGAAAGCTGCACTTGTGACAAAGTTGGGAAACAGGTGAAGTTTGTGGTAGCCAGAGTTGGCTTCTCCACATTGTATAATGAAGCGAGCAATGTGCTCCAGAGTTGTTTGCTCACTAGAGGTGCCAGAGAAGCTTGTGAAGTCAGGAACCTTGTACCCACGGGGCAGAGGTTAGATTCTATTATACTCCTGAGGGTAAGGCTTCCGAAAAGATGGCATGCCTACTCTCCTGTAGGCTGGGCCAATCATGTCTTCAATCATCTCCTTGATGTGGTTTTGATTGACTAGGCCTTGTGCATAAACACCTTGAGGTGGATGGCGTGGAGCAGGATGGCGTTGTTGACCATTCCTTACACCATTGCCATTACCATTCCTCACATGGGGTGGTACATAGGCTGCAGCTCGAGGACCAACTGGGTTTACTTCCTCTTCCACATTGTCAGGTGCATGATCAACTGTCTCCTGGTGTCCAGGGATGAGATCAGCTTCATTCTCACCCCTTGCTACTCCCTCCCTATGAGGTGGTAAGTTGTTACCAACTATCTCCACTTGAGGTGGAGCTCTCACCTGGTTGGCACCATTATTAGCCAATGGCGCCATAGGTGGAGGGAGAAGTGCAGGTAGGTTAACTTGCCTCGGATCTTGGGCTATCTGTTGGATTTGTCCCCCGAAACTATCTTCTACTTGACCAATCTAAGCCAGGATGTTCTCACGGTCTTGAATCATCTGCTCCTTAAAAGAGTCATTTGCCTCCTTAAGTTGGTCATGAGATTTGTTCATATGATCTATAAATCTCATAAGTTGCTGCATCCTTTGTTCCTGTGCCAAGGAAATTTCATTCATGGGTTCAGTGAGGTATTGCAACAAGACGTTTGAATCAGATTCCAAAGGTCATTGTGAAGGATCAGCCACGTTTTTGCTTCTAGTTTGCATAAGATGGCTAGATCTACCTTCATCAACCTTAGGTGGCATGTTTGCCACTTGGTAGGACTGAGAAAGAAGGGAGGGGAAAAGAAAAAGTAAAGAAAATTTTACCCTGAGACGTTGAGAGGAGGAGAGATCTGTTGTCTTGTCCTGCTTCAAGTGTCAAGGAAAATGATTTGGTGTGGACCTTTGAGTGAGGCGGACACCTTGCTGAGAGGCTAGGAGAAGGAGAGCCGGGGATCGCCGGCTATGCAGAGAGACAGAGGGTGTTGAGGGCGCCAGAGAGGGAGAGCAAATGTGCTTGTCCCACCGGGCGTGCCAAAAAGAGATGTTGGTGCGGCCGAAGTGGGGTAGTCCAACGTAGCACGAAAAATTGAGAGTGAAGCCGGGGATCGCCGACTTTGAAAGAGAGAGGAGAGCTTGAAACGCCGGAGAGGGAAGACAAGTGTTGTTGATGTCCCACCGGGCGTGCCAAAAAGAGATGTTGCGCCAAAAATCTCATGCTAGAGTTTTCGCGGAGAATTCTTTATGACAGCATAATGGCGTGCCAGTCAATTTGCTGAAATTGACAAAGAAGTTGTAAAAACTGGATCTGGTGCACGGAGCAGCAGATTAAAAGATCAGAACGATTGTGGGGACTGGATCAAAGTCACACCGGAGCATTTAAATCATTGAATCCGCAAGTGAACTGCTTCTCGTAACTGGGCCTCATTCTATTTGGATCAGATCTAGGAGATCTGCTTTGATTGTAATTGAAATTGAAAAGAATATAACAATTTGATTTGTTATTTCTGAATAAAAAAACATGTGTACAATGTTTGTATGTCCGGAGACAAGATTGAAACAAGAGAAAAACAAAATAGAAGTTGAACAATTGATCAATTTGATCAAAATACAAATTGATCAATTTTACCGTTTTGTCCTTAACCTCAAAATACAAGAGAAATCGCAGCCTCTAGCCTCTTCAATTGATCAATTTTACCGTTTTGTCCTTAATTGAACAAAATACAAGTTGCAATTTCACCTCTCGGGGAAGGGAACAAGGCTAGGCGATTTCTCCACTATGGTTGGTCGACTATATGGAGGAGGTGTGAGGTTGAAAATCTCATGCCTCTCTCACGTGCACAGATGTTTCTCTTGCTGACAAACTTTAGCTCTCTGCCTCCTTCTTGCAGGAAGAGAAAAATATCTCTCTGCAGGGCAGAGGGCGGCCTCTCCTCTGTATGGGAGACGACTTGGGCCTTGCTATGTGAGTCCATGAGGTATTTTTCATCTCATGGGCAGATGACAAGCAATATTTCCTTTTTTTACTTGTTTGCCTCCCTAGCAGGCAATAATATCAAAGGAAACTGCTTCCGATTGATTTTCTCTGCCACTCACCCAGGTAGGGGCGGCACATGTGATGTTTTTAATAATATTTATTCAAGAAAATAATTATTATTTAATTAATAATTAATTAATTTCAGCCCTTGCAATTAATTTACAAGACTTTCCTAATTCAATTTGAATCAGGGTGGTGCAGAAACCTAGTTTCTTTAGGATTTTTGATTAAATCCTAACCACACATCTTGATTATAATTATGTAAAGACCAATTTACCCTCAATTGTAAATTAAGGTATAAACAATTTCAGATTAAGGTTTTTGAAGTTTTTTTTTTTTACAACAAAGGTTTTTGAAGTTTAGACTTATATAGTATAAAGATAAAGATATATAGTAAAAAAAATTAATTAACCAAAAAGAAATGAATTATTGCATATTAGTTTTATAATAATAAATTATTTCTCACACGCATTCACGTCTATTCAATCACTAATATCAGAATTCATTAATTAGTAGTTGATATATGAAATCAACTTGACTTTACATTCAAAGCTTTATACAAGCAAGGATATAGATCTAATTTTTATTACATTCAAATACAAAGTTTTATACAAGTTGGAGATTACAAATAAAAAGGTAGTAAGACGAAGACGAAGAAAAGGGAGAAAGGGAAATAAATACGAAACTTGAACATGTTTGAACTTTGAAGAAGATATGATGGTTGCAAATGTAAAGGATATGCTACATAATTAATGTCAACACCAGGGAGAATTCTTGGCTTAATATCCTGACTTCCGGACAACAATGTTCTTCCCCTTATATATCACTATCAAATTCCCTTTGTAAATCACCTTGATTTCCACCCAACTTAACCTGCTTAAAATTATGTTTATGTTTGAACTTTAAAGAAGTTATGATGCTTGCAGAAGATGCTACTTAATGCTAACACCCAGATGGAATCCTTGGCTTCGATTCCTCTTTGTAAATCACTTTGAAGTTCAGCATGTCAGGCATAACGGTAATATTATGATAATCCTCCTTTTGTTGCCTCCTCAGGTTTCAGCTCAATAATTAGTGGATGAAGCATGCGCTGCGAATTCCTGTGCTGTTTTGAATATGAAGTTCTGGCTATTAAAAGGAAGTGTATGGACCGTTAATGCCTTGAGGTTAGTTGCCATGGAAGAGGTATTGGACAAGCCATACTATCTTTGGGAAAATTATGCTTGTCCTTACAATTCGGCCGCCTTGCAAACTCAAATTCAACCTAAAAGATCGATTGACGAAATTAATGCTCTAGCTCATACAACGCATGCTCATTAATTGTTGGTTTGATTTTTGTTAAAAAAAAGGTACTGCAATAATTATGGTTTAATGAATACTAAAATGACTTATGAATTTGCACCGAAATGACAATGTAACTCTGAACTACAAATTTTCTCGATTAAACCTTATATATATATATTTATATGTATATATATAAATTAAGACACATTTGATCCTTTATTAGATGGTACTTTGTCACGGTATTTGACCAAAATATCTGCTATAATCCCCACAATTGGAGTCTATGTCATGCTTAAACAATTACATATGGAGTTCTTGTGAATTTGATTGCGACCCATACAATATGGAAAAATTGCAATTAGAAATCATTTACATTAAAAAAATCATTTACATTAAAAAAAACTGTTAATAAGCCGTAAATGTGGTTTTAATCCCTATCAATCTTTTAAATTGGTTTTCAATTAAGAAGTGTTTTAATTAGGATTCGTTATTATGAAATATATTTCTGAATGAAAGAGGGTATTATATAGTATTACTTTTTGACAGTGGGGTCTCTTCAAAGAAAGGTTGCGGCTTACACTTTGGAAATAGATTTCAATGAATTTTCATTTTGAGCCCCACATGCCTACTAATAATCAAGTTTTGTTTAATAATCTATTTCGCCTCTAAACTTATAGAAAACAACCAAATAAGCCCATGGACTTTAATTTTGGCCAGTGTCACCCTTAAACTCACAATTTTGGCCAAATATGTCCTTTTATTGACGACATGCTAACGAGCCATTAAATTTGCTAATGTCATCAGTCCACGTGGCAAAATGATAATGTTGCGAAAAATGATTATTTAAACAAATAATAGTTTATTTTGAAATTCATTTGATTTTGTCTTATAGTTTT
>AWUE01016704.1:0-12572 GCA_001974825.2 Corchorus olitorius
CTTGCTCACCAGACAACCTTGGTGGGGGGGAGCACCTTTAACAACACGATCTCTTCTAAAAGCTATTTTTATTTGATCTATACCGATGCTTTCTAGGCAAGAAAGCCCGATGACAGTCAAAATAAGTAGCCTTCCTACTATGAGTTAGTACAAATGCTTCTGATTTCTCCATACATATTGGGCATCCCATCACCCCAGCAGTGCTCCGACCAAATAACATGCCATATGCGGGAAAATCATTGATTGTCCACATTAGAGCAGTGAAATACCTTTCGGATACAACATCATAAGTGGTCTCACCATAAATCCATAAATCATTTAACTCATCAATCAAAGGTTGGAGATACACATCTATATTCTTTTTAGGATTTGCAGGACCAGGATATACCAATGACAAGAACATATAAGGGCTCTTCATGCACATACCTGGTGGAAGGTTATAAGGGGTGACAATGACTGGCCAACATGAATAAGATTTACCAAACTGCCCGTGAGGGGCAAAACCATCTGCACACAACCCAAGTCGGATGTTGCGAGGTTCACCAGCAAAATGTGGATAAGTCCTGTCGAAATGTTGTAGACACCCCAATTTCGCTTGTATCCTTCAAGTAAATTGAATTGCTCCTTAATCTGCATTGAAAGCCACCCGGGGGGTGTTTTGGTCGTTTTTGCTTCATGGACACTTTAGTCATTTTTAATTCATTGCCAGCTTAAATTAGCATGTCCATTTTAGCATGAAAGCTTAGGTAGATTTTCTTAATTTGCAATTAAGGGGCATTTTGTTTTTATTTATTTATTTTGGACACTTCGACATCCATATTGCAATAAGGCCATTTTCTCTTTTATTTCACCTTAGCATTTGGGCATTTTAGCTTTGGAATTGCATTTGGGTCATTTTTGCACTTAGGCTTGCTTTTGGGCCTTTGATGATTAAGAGTGGCCCATTTTCTTCCATCTACTATAGATATATATAATCTTCGCATATTCCATTACTTTAATTTGCAAGTTTTTACATTGTGTAGCGACATTTGTCCTTGTAAAGGCTTTATTTTCTTTTGGGTTGGGAACAAATCAATTGGAAACTAACCTTGGGTTTGAGGATCGAGGATTTGAGCTCATCAAAATTACCATACAAATTTACATAAATTTACGTAAGGTTACTAATTTACGTGTGAAGGCCAAAAGAGAATCATTTTCAAAAGAAAGAAAAAGAATTGCTTGAGGTATAATCATGTCCAGATTGGATTACAAGAGCAAAAGAATAAAAGAAAACATAAAAAAAGTAAAGTAGTGAATGTTTCGTGCTCTTTGGATGGTATAATACCAAGACTGATGGGTGCGGGCGAAGAACTAGCAGATGTTAATGCCAAAGTCTCAGCTGCTTTCAGTGGTACTTCACCTCGCAAGAGAGAGGTAGTGCAGTAAGAGCATGTAAAGCCAAAATGGAAGGTGGTAATAACACTTTGAATTATTCGACCTATCCCCTGCACACCCAAACAGCAAGCATACAGCAGTCACATTACATTTCAAATTTATGTTTCAAGCAAGAAAGATATGAGACAAGTTTCAGCTAGCTCAATTGGGAGAAAGCAGAGTATGCAGTTGACAGCATGCTATCGCAATTAAGAGAGTTCAGTGGGCATTTCAGGGAACTAATGGCAACAAGGACAGGCAATGCAAATGAGAAATGCAGACTAGCGAATTGAACCATTGATGGTAGTAAACAGAATTGTAAGGAAGCAAGGGCAAATTGGAGTCAGAAAGCAGTTTCATGAGTTAAACAGTAAGCAGAACATGGCAGTAAGGACTTCATAAACGAATACACATGCGCAGTGTCATGCAAAATACATTCAATGCTAAACAGATACATGACTTGCTTCATGTTGACCATCATTTGGGCATTTTTCAGCAAGCAACAGTAATCGAGTTCACTCCAATAGCATTTAGGCATTTTTCATCTCGTTTCAAGCATAAATTCAGCACAAAGTCATCAGTTTTAGTCGCAGTAGCAGCTTACACTATTCTGGTCAGAAGTCACATTGCATTGCATCTAGTTACAGCATAAGCATAGTAATGCCTACATTTCATTCATTTTCATTGTTTTTACATAACCATGTTGCACACACAAAACAGTTTTTGATGAATAGCAGTGCTAGCAAAACAGGGTATACCCACCAAGCAAAACTCACAGCATTTATCATGACCACCAGCATTCATCAATTAATAGCTCACTCACACACACAGCACACACATTTTACATTAATACTAGGCTCAAGTCATTTAGGAAGCTTTTTTTTAGCATGTAATAGCATCATCTATGATATTATAATCATCATCATCAGTTCATTCAATAAGGCAAAAGCAACATGGTCAAGACCAGTCGAAAGTGAGAAAATTCAGCAAGACAGACAACATGCTCAAAAATGGCAGTGTAGTAACTACAGCAGTATGAACACAAAGGAAAAAACCAAAGAGAGTGTCAAACTGCAAATAGGAAAGAGAGCTCACTGTGACATGGCAATCTCTGATGGGTCCCCGAAAGGTGACAAGGTTGCTTGATTTGCCAGCTCAGCATGCTGCATCAGGAGCAAAACACACACACGTGAGTTAGCAAAAAATGAGTGTTACAAAGAAACAAGAAATGAGAATCAAACAAAAATAAGCAGTAAAAGAAGGGAGTCACCCACGGTTTTGCAAAGGGAAGAGGTCCTTTCACATGGTTACACCTGGATTTGCCACCTCAGCTTTGCCCAAATAAAACAAAACAGGAACAGGCCATACCGCGTGAAAGAGTCGGTTTTGCAAGCAGACAAAAACAATTGCAGCTAAAACACTCCACACGCTCCATCAAGGGTTCACCGGTAGAAACAAACAAGAAAAGAATTAGCTGGCAAGTAAAAAAAAGGGAAAAAGGAGGGGAAAGCAGCAAGATAAAAGGGGAGGAGATTCCACAGGAAAAAAAATTTATGGTTTACATAGCTCACATATAGATCCACCCTCTCGTAAAAAATCATTCAAGAACATCTAGACTCCATTTGTCCTTCATTTTTCCTTACACATAACCAAAGACCGAAAACTTAGAACTTTTTTAGTTGGTTTATATAGGAAAATCAAAAATCTCTCAGATCAAAGAAACAAAAAGCCCAACTTATCTCTCTCTCTCTCGGAGTTCCTCCGAATCCACGAAAGAAGCTAAACTTGAAATCAGGGTTATCCCGGCGGCTTTAGTTTCGGTTTAAGAGGTTTTGTAGAGGGGAGAAAGGCGAGCAACATACCTGTATTTGGGAGTCGATGGCCGACCGGATCAGGTAGATCGGAGAAGGAGGGGACTGATTCGGTAAAGCTTCAATCGGAGTACTTGAGGGCATTTCTTGGAGAAACCGAGGCCAGAGCCAGTCTTAAAGTGGCGAGGAGAGTTGGCGTGGAAGTTTCGAGCTCTATCCGAGCTCCGTTGAAGGCCCGACACGGCGAGGCATGGTGGCGGCGCGGTGGGAGTGATTCCTGGCAGTGGTGGCTAGGGTTTCATGAAGGAGAAGAAGTTTGAAAAAAGAGGGTTAGGGTTTGGTATTTATACTAACCCTAAGACTCGACCCGGTGGATGCAATCCGACCCAATGACCAAACCCGCCAGGGCCCATTTTCACTTGGTATCCTTTATGCTTTGGGCCTACTCTTTATTATTAAATTTTTGGGCTTACAATACGTTGGGTCAGATTTGGGTCCATGTTTGTTTTAAGCATTTGGGTTTTTGTAGCATGTCTTGACTTGGGCTTGCTAGGTAAGTTGAATTTTTAAGTTAGTTTTAAAGCTAATTAAATGGGCTTTTAATAATTAGTAATCTAGGAGTTAAATGGCTTTGAATTGAGAAATGTTTGGGAGATAGGTTAATTAAGCTTTGGATTTCTGATCGGTCGTTAACAATCATAAAAATAAAATTCCCAACAAACTCCTAACTAAGTAGATAGGGCAAGTAGGGGTCGATCCCACAGAGAAGGGTGTAGATTTTATCCAAAGATTTAGTCCTTTAAATCTCTCAAAACAGAACACAGAAAACAGAGGTTGACAGAAAACAAAGGTTGACAGAAAACAATTAAACTAGAAAACAAAGCAAAGTAAATTAAATCTAAGTCTATAGCAGATAAGAAAGAAAACAATAATTAAGGATATACTTCTTCACCAATGGTAGAAAACAATCAAATTAATTATGGGTCCTTGATTTAAAAGATAAATTCAATATTAAATTCATGATGATAAATGACCTAGGGAAACCCTAACATGCTATTTAGGTAAGATTTCTCGCAAGAGCTTAAATTACCCATTTTTCCTCCTAACTCATCGATTAGCCCGCAAAGCCTTAAAGATTTGCTAGGATTCAAAGCATTAAGTTTTATTAATTCTTTCACACATGCTTAATAAATAAAACCATACAACAACCAGATAAATCTGATCACTGACATGCAAACCCAATTAACCCGCCGTCAAGCGCAGCTAATTTGCTACATACAACCAAACATGAACGTCAATCCGCTATTTGATCTAGCCAACAATCTCTCAAATTACCTCTTTACTGGCCACATAAATCAATAAAGATCAAGATTGTAGAATTATAACAGAGTTTAACATGCTATCTATCAAGAATAAAATACCAAATTATAAGAACATAAATCTCACCATATTTAATTGATTGAATTCACCAAAGGATCAGAAGTATTAAGAATTTAGCTACTCATGGATTCGGGAAAATCCATGAGCGGCATAAGAGTACTTACAAGACCTTGGAGGGGCGAAATCTCCTTACAAAATAGCTAAGTATGCCGCACCTCCCTATTGCTAGAGAGGGGGGACGGCACTAGAAGAAAAAAACTAGAAGAAAAGATCTAAAACTAATTGATGTGTAAAGGTATGTAGGTGTGTGATTTGTGATACAGGAGGTGCCTATTTATAGTGGAACTAACCCTAGGAATTCCAATCCTAACTTGGAAAGGAGTCTAGGCCGGTTTTAGGGTCTAACTTGGAGTCCAAGTTGGATTAAAAGTCATCCTAGAGTAGAATCCAAGTTAAAATAGGATCCTGAAATTTTGCTGAATTCGTGCAGAAACTTCAACGGCATTTTCGAACTTGAAAACGGCAGAACTGGGTCTTGGACTTCAAAGGAAAGTTGTAGATCTCGGAGTTAGCTTTCCAACGAGTACTCATGGGCTTCAAACGGAGGTCTGAGCAGAAAGTTATGAATTTTCTACCAAAACTGCTCCTGAATCCTAATCCTGTTAGGACTAGAATCGGGAATCTACGGGATTTTGATGTCTCCTTGGATATATGAGTCATTAATTGGGATTTTAATTCCAATTAATATTTTATATGGGTTGAGTATCTTCCCATATAAATTATCCATAAATACCAAAACTTGAGGGGTTCTTCATGACTTGTCTTCAATTAAAACTCCAATTCTTTAATTCTTCCTCTTGAAATAAATCTTCAATGGTCTTCAAGTCTTCAAATTATCTTCAAATGGTCTTCAAACACGAACTTCGCATCTCCAAATCTATGCTCAAAATTGCTTTGCTCAAATCTGTGTAAAAAGTCATCAAAATAGCTACAAAAATAGTGAAAAATAACAATTTCTCATTTTCACATCACTTAAAGACTAAAAACACAAATATTAATAAAATAGCATATAATTAAGCATAAATGGGTCTAAAAACATAGTAAAATAGGCATAAAAATAGGGTCAATTTTGGCTCAATCATATTCCCCCACACTAAATCTTTGCTAGTCCCTAGCAAACTAGTGTAGAAAACTATGAAAAACACTAAACTTGAACACCTAAGAGACTCTATAATCCTAAACTTATGCAAATCAAAATTCAATTTTAATTTAAGCTTTTCAAAAACTTTGAATGCTTACACATATTAAGGATCAACATAATTATGAAATCAAAATAACAAAGAATCATAAGAGCACTAAATTCAAAAGATCAACAAATAACAAGCATCTTTATTCTTAAGTAACCATAATTAAAGTAGTTCTAATCACTTACCATTCATCACATCCTATAACTACTTCTTTCCATAAGCTTATGTCTTCATCTTTATCTCCATTACTCAAATGAATGCATATCACAGATACAAATCAAGGGTTTACGTGTGGGTTATAATAGATTTTTAAAGGGTAATTGTTTTTTTAGAAAATTGAGGTTACTAACCTCGAAGTGTTCATGATTTGGGGTTACTAACTCCCATTTTTGAGGCTACTAGCACTCTAGAAGGACTCCTTCTTTTTATTTTTTTCAGAGGGACAATATTTCTGCAATTCCATGCCTCTTATCCTCTTTCCAAGGGTTACTAACTCCTTTTGTTAAAGAAAAGAGTGACAACAATGGATTAAAATTTTTTATAAAGTATGCAGAAATACCTCTTCTCCTCTTGCATGAAAGCACTTCTTTTTGAAAAAGATTTTTTTAACTACCCTTTTATATAAGTAGTCCCCCACACTTGTTCTTGACATATCCATAACATACTATCATAATTGTAATTTCAATCAAGATTGGACACAAGTTCTAGAAATAGATAATCATAGAAAATAATGAACAATATGCTTTTATCACAAACTTCAATTATACCTAATCTAAGAAATCAGATATCATGCTATAAATCAATCAATCAAAGAAAATATTCTTAAAAATTCTAAGTATTCTTCAATCATAATCAAATCAATCACTCAATACATGCAAAATTATCAAATTTTCGAAAAAATTATGACATATTTAAGATTATGATGCATGCAGACTCTCTATTAGACTAGACTCTCTCCCCCACACTGAAAAGACACATTGTCCTCAATGTGGAAACACATATGAAATTGACACAAACAATTATATTATGCATGGTCATGTGGTTTATTTAAATGCATGAAATAAAAACTAAACTAACAATTAATTCACATCAAAGAACAGGCAAGCAATCAAAGCAATAATCAAGGAAAAATAATGCAAGGAAAATTAAAGAGATAGAGTTAAAGAAAGCTTCTCTGTTTGCAGGCATAAGCTCCATCATTGCTTCTGAAACTGGACTCCTTTTCGAATTCATCTTGCAATCGTCCAAATTAAGCTCCATTTGCTCTCCTTTAGTTCTTCATGTAAAATCATTGGGTTGCCTCCCAATAAGCGCCTTTCTTTAAGAGTCTTTGGCTAGACTGCCTTAAAGAAATTATTCTTCAAGGGTGAAGGAACTATGGGTATATTCCTTCAACAATTCCACAATGATTTTGAGAGTATCATTGATGGCTTTGAGAACTTCAAGTTGAATTTTATCAAGACTTGAAATCATCACAGGGTATGTGGCGGCTTGGAATGGCGATGGCACGGGCATGGCCGGTGATGGCACGGTGAATGGGCGGTAATGACTTGGTAGTGGCGCGGAAAATCGGCGGCTATGGCCGGGTATGGCCGGGCACTTGACTTGACTGTGGCCGATCCTAACCGGGCATGAGGCGCGGATGAAGCAGGTGATACCGGGCATGGCCGGGCATGAAGACTCGGAGGGTAGCGCGGATGGCGCGGAGGAAGACAGGCTCGACCGGGCAGGCGGCGCGGATGGCCGGTTGTGGCGCACGGATGAGTCCGGGCGCGACCAGGTAGATGGCTCGAGTGGCCGGGCGATCGGCGCGGAGGATGGCACGGATGGCCGGGCCATGGCCGGGCATGTATCTCGGCGTGGCTCGGTTGTGGTTGGTCCTATCCGGGCCATGTGCGAGGATGGCCGGGCCATAGCCGGGTATTGGCCGGCTGGGTTGGCTCGATCATTGCCTTGAGTGTCTTCCTTTGGTTCTTTGGCTTCCATCTTCTGCTTCTCTCCGTGTGGCTGAACTCCATGCTTGTTGGCATCTGTTACTTCTTTGAGCTTGAAAACTCCGTCCTTCTGGATAGTTCTTCAAACGCATAATATGCATTCTCCAGGGATCTCTTCAATATTGGAGTGCGACTAAAGGAATCAACAAGAACTCGATCTTTGAGTCCTAATCCTCCATAAAAGATTTGGATAAGAGATTTTCTATTGTATCCATGTTGAGGGCAATCGATACACAACTTCTTAAATCTCCCCCAAAATTGGTGGAAACTCTCGTCGTAGCGTTGTCGAATGTCTTTTATCCTTTGTCTTCCTTTGGCAATCTGATCAGGCTCTGTTGATGAAGATTCTTCTCGGGCTCCTGTCTTAGCAGTTTTAACGCTCACAACACAAACAAACTTGTTAGAGTTCAATGACGTTTGAGATGAAATTCTAGGGTGGATTATATCACCGTCGAATCCCATGGTCAGTGAACCATCGAATACATCAATCTTGGTATGGGAAGTTCTTAAGAAAGGTCTTCCTAATAAAAGAGAACATTGATCCTTCGGATGTTCCATCTCCATAACGAAGATGTCAATAGGAAAAATCAAGTGTTCAACTTGAATTAAGACATTCTCTAGAACACCTTTGGGATGAACCAAAGATCCATCAGCTAACTGCAGAATCACATCAGTATTTTTCAAAGGACCAAGATTTAAAGATTGATAAAAAGAATAAGGCATAACGCTTAAAGATGCACCTAGATCTAGCATAACATTCTCTATGACTCTTTTTCCAATAGAACAAGTAATAGAAAACGTACCTGGATCCTTGCACTTAGGAGGTAAACTCTTTTGAAGCACGGCAGAGACATTAACTCCAGCACTTACCTTACCTTGTAACCTTTTCTTGTTGGTACAAAGTTGCTTAAGTAACTTTGCATAGTTTGGAATTTGTTGAATTGCATCAAGAAGTGGGATGTTGACCTCAACTTTGCGCAGTATCTCCAAAATATCTGGATCATCATCTTCTTTCTTTGACTTCTTCAATCTTGATGGAAAAGGTGGCGCAGCATCAGTCTTGGAATCCTTTTTGTCGGTGGTGGTTTCCTTGGCTTTTTCCTTGGTGGTGGCGCCATCTTTTCTGGGCTCATCTTCAATCTTGATTTCTTTGTCAGACACTTGCAATTCTTCTTTGGTGTAGCTCGGCTCTCCTTCATCTTGTGCGGCATGGGTTGGATAGGGGTTTTCCAACTCTTTTCCACTCCTTAAAGTGATTGCACTTACGTTCTCCTTCGAAGGTACCTTTGGTTGTGATGGGATCCTTTGTTGACCTTGTGTCTTGAGCTCACTCATGTCACTAGCCAATTGGCTTATTTGTTTCCTCATCATCTCCATAGCTTCTCTCAATTGTTGCATCTCGACAGCTTGTGAAGATTGTTGGAAATTAGGCCTTTGATAATTCATTGGCCTTCCTTGATAGTTACCTTGGTTCCCATATTGTTGACTTGGTTGCTCGGCTCTCCAATAAGGTTCAGGCTTCCTTTGATATGCTCCTTGCATTCCACAGCGTTGACTTCTTGCGCGGTGTGTTCCAAAGAAGGGCACTTATCAGTGTAGTGTCCTTATTTACAAATACCACAAATCTTAGGCACACTTGAAAAATTCGCATTGAAAAAATCAGTGAGCGCAGCGACTTGTTGATTTGTCTCTTGAAGTTGTTGCTCCAGTGAGGTGGAATGGATAAAGACTTCATTGATTCTTCTTGTATTGCTTTCTCTTGAATAGTCTTCTCGAGATCTGAATTGTTGAGTGTTGGCAGCCATGTTCTCCACTAAAGTCCAAGCATCGGTGGGAGTTTTGTCTATGAAAGCACCTCCACTTGCAGAATCTATGGAAGATCTGTCAAACGGTAGTAGTCCTTTGTAGAAGTATTGGATCAGCAACTGTTCAATGATTTGATGATTGGGGCAGCTCGCACATAGTGTCTTGAAACGTTCCCAATATTCGTGCATTGTTTCTCCATGGCGTTGCTTAATTCCGCAAATCTTTTTCCTTATACTTGATACCTTGTGAGCAGGAAAGTACTTTTCCAAGAACAACTTCTTAAGGCTCGTCCAAGATGTGATTGAACCGGTTGGTAAGAGGTACAACCAATCTTTTGCACGATCCACAAGAGTGAACGGAAAGGTTCTTAGCTTTAATTGGTCTTCAGTGATACCTTGAATATTTGTTGATGTGCAGGCAATCTGGAAATCGGTTAGATGTCGGTGAGGATCTTCTCCAGACAAACCGTGAAACTTAGGTAAAATCTGAATAAATCCAGGTTTAATCTCAAAATTTGCAGTCGTATCTGGGTATCGAATTGCTAAGCATTGGGCATTGACGTTTGGTGCAGAAAGCTCTCTCTTGGTTTTAGGCTCTTCGTTTGCCATGTCTTGTGACGATGTTGAAGCAGCAGATCTAGGAGAACTTGATTGAGAACTCGAATTGGATGGCTCCTCTTCTTGTTGTCGATTTGATTTCTCCTTCCTTAGCGAAAATAGTGTTCTTTCTGGCTCTGGATCAAATTCAAAATCTTTTGTACCACTACTTCTTGTCTTTGGCATGCAGCTTCCTAGAAAAACTCAAAAATTCAAAAGAAAAATTATTAGTAGTAAAAGTTCTTAAACAAAATTAAAATTAAAAACAGAAAATAAAAGAATTTTTTTTTTATTAAAACGCAGACACACAAAAATTTTTTTTTTCTTTTTATGACGCAAAAATCTTTTTTTTTTAGAAAAACGCAAAAACTTTTTTTTTATGACGCAGAAACAAAAAATTTTTTTTATGACGCAAATTTTTTTTTTTCGACGCAAAACACAAAACAAATTTTTTTTTTCAAAACGACGCAAACACAAAAATATAAAACGCAAAATATTTTTTTTTTAAAGAAAATGCAGAGACTAAGAAACAAAGAGAAATTTTGCGGGATTCGTCTTCAGATTAGTCTATTTTCCTTCCCCTGGCAAAAACCAGAAAAAGTACCCTTCCCCGGCAACGGCGCCAAAATTTATGATCGGTCGTTAACAATCATAAAAATAAAATCCCAACAAACTCCTAACTAAGTAGATAGGGCAAGTAGGGGTTGATCCCACAGAGAAGGGTGATAGATTTTATCCGAAAATTTAGTCCTTAAAATCTCTCAAAAACAACACAGAAAACAGAGGTTGACAGAAAACAATTAAACAGAAAACAATTAAACTAGAAAACAAAACAAAATAAATTAAATCTAAGTCTATAGCAGATAAGAAAGAAAACAATAATTAAGGATATACTTCTTCACCAATGGTAGAAAACAATCAAATTAACTATGGGTCCTTGATTTAAAAGATAAATTCAATATTAAATTCAAGATGATAACTGACCTAGGGAAAACCCTAACATGCTATTTAGGTAAGATTAGCCGTCAAGCCTTAAATTACCCCTTTTTCCTCCTAACTAATCAATTAGCCGCAAAGCCTTAAAGATTTGCTAGGATTCAAAGCATTAAGTTTTATTAATTCTTTCACACATGCTTAATAAATAAAACCATACAACAACCAGATAAATCTGATCACTGGCATGCAAACCCAATTAACCCGCCGTCAAGCGCAGCTAATTTGCTACATACAATCAAACATGAACGTCAATCCGCTATTTGATCTAGCCAACAATCTCTCAAATTACCTCTTTACTGGCCACATAAATCAATAAATATCAAGATTGTAGAATTATAACAGAGTTTAACAATGCTATCTATCAAGAATAAAAATACCAAATTATAAGAACAGAAATCTCACCATATTTAATTGATTGAATTCACCAAAGGATCAGAAGTATTAAGAATTTAGCTACTCATGGATTTGGGAAAATAACTTACAGAACTAGAAGGGGCGAAATCTCCTTGACAAAACCTAGGTATGCCGCACCACCCTATAGCTAGAGAGGGTGGCGGCACCCTTTGCCTAAAAACTAGAAAATAAATCTAAAGAGAATTATGTGAATTGGTGTGAAGGTGTGTGATTTGTGATACAGGAGGTGGCTATTTATAGTGGAACTAACCCTAAGAATTCCAATCCTAACTTGGAAAGGAGTCTAGGCCGGTTTTAGGGTCTAACTTGGAGTCCAAGTTGGATTAAAAGTCATCCTAGAGTAGAATCCAAGTTAAAATAGGATCCTGAAATTTTGCTGAATTCGTGCAGAAACTTCAACGGCATTTTCGGGCTTGAAAACGGCAGAACTGGGTCTTAGACTTCAAAGGAAAGTTGTAGATCTCGGAGTTAGCTTTCCAACGAGTACTCATGGGCTTCAAACGGAGGTCTGAGCAGAAAGTTATGAATTTTCTACCAAAACTGCTCCTGAATCCTAATCCTGTTAGGACTAGAATCGGGAATCTACGGGATTTTGGTGTTTCCTTGGATTTAGGAGTCATTAATTGGGATTTTATTTCCAATTAATATTTTATATGGGTTGAGTATCTTCCCATATAAATTATCCATAAATACCAAAGTTTGAGGGCTTCTTCATAACTTGTCTTCAATTAAAACTCCAATTCTTCAATTCTTCCTCTTGAAAACGGCATCAAAATCTTCAATGGTCTTCAAGTCTCCAATTTATCTTCAAATGGTCTTCAAACACGAACTTCGAATCTCCAAATCTATGCTCAAAATCGCTTTGCTCAAATCTGTGTAAAAAGTCATCAAAATAGCTCCAAAAATAGTGAAAAA
>AWUE01016705.1:0-10027 GCA_001974825.2 Corchorus olitorius
CGGTCTCAAACAGGCTCCTAGGGTATGGTTTAAATGTCTCGCGGACAAATTAACTGAGCTTGGTTTTCAGGGATCAAAACAGATTCTTCACTCTTCTTTTACATCAATGGCAAAAATCGGATCAATTGTCTAATTTATGTGGATGATATCATCCTCACTGGCTCAAATAAATCGGCATTGGATGGCTTGATCAAACTGTTGCAGCAATGTTTTGCACTCAAGAATCTTGGAAGCATTGGCTATTTTCTTGGCGTTGAGGCAACTAGGACTCCTGATGGTTTACTTCTCACACAGCAAAAATACATCGGTGAATTGCTTGAAAAGGCTAAGATGGACAAGGCAAACTCAATCTCGACCCCTTCTTGTCCACAACAGAAACTCATGCTGAATAATAGTGACATATTCCTTGATGTTACTCTATACCGGAGTATAGTTGGAGGGCTCCAATATCTTTCTTTCACACGGCCTGATATCACATATGTTGTCAACAAAGTTTCCCAGTATATGCATTCACCAGAGGAGTCGCATTGGGTAGCAGTAAAACGGATCCTCCGCTATTTGGCTGGAACTAGAAACCACAGACTTTACCTCACCAGAAATACAAACTCCCAGGTCCATGCTTATTCTGATTCCGATTGGGGTGGCTGCTTGGATGATCGAAAATCAACTACTGGACTTGCAATCTTCTATGGCTCAAATCTAATATCCTGGACATCAAAGAAGCAAAGAACAGTGTCTCGGTCTTCAACTGAGGCTGAATACAAAGCCTTAGCCTCTGCCACAAATGATGTCTACTGGTTGCAAAGCCTGCTTGCTGAAATTGGATACACACTGGCTGTAAAACCAACACTCTGGTGTGATAACCTGAGTGCCACTTATTTAACAGTCTCTCCCATTTTTCATTCTCGATCCCGGCATCTAGAGATTGACTTCCACTATGTACGGGACAAGGTAATGAAGCAAGAGCTACAAGTTAGGTATATTTCAAGTGAAGATCAGGTTGCTGATGCTTTAACTAAGCCTCTTCCCAGGCCAAGTTTTCACCAACTCAAGAGCAAGCTTCAAGTTCTTTCAGGACCTCTCAGCTTGAGGGAGGGTGATAAAGCAAGTTAATTATTTGTATTTATCTCCTCATTATATTTCGCTAAGGATCGGCCTAACCCTTTCTGTTGTATAGCTAGTCATAGTTATCTTGTATCATACTTTGTATAAATACCTCATCTTACTATGAATACAATCACTCCTTCAAGGCTTTTACAAAACCCACTCTCAAAGCCACACTAAGTGGTCTGGGACTTAAGAATTTTCTTGTCTAGAATAAAGCATGTGTACTTAAACATTTGTGGAGCATTTACATGAGGTCTGGTTCACTATGGATTGCTTGGTTCTATAACTACATTCTCAAGGGGAGAGATCTTATGGAGGTTCAATCATTGCAAAGATACAGTTGGAATGTGAAAAAACTACTTAAACTTAGAAGTATAGCTGCTTCTTTTATTCAAGGCAATGGGGACTGGAACTTGCCTAATTACATCTACAAGTCTTCTTTTATTTACAATGAGCTAAGGCATAAGAATGCACATGTGCAGTGGCAAAGGCTAATCTAGTATCCTTGTCACATTCCTAAGCACTCTATTATTTCTTGGATGGTCATTTTGGATAAATTACTCACTAAGGACAGGTTGCTTAGTTGGGGTATACCTATTAAATCTACTGATTGTGTGTTATGTGGACTTTTACCAAAATGCAGAGATCATTTGTTCTTCACTTGTGAGTATTCAAAGAAACTTTGGAAATATGTATTAGAGGCCTGCAAATTGACCAAACCTGTTAGAAATTGCCTTGAGGAATTTCAATGGGCTATTACAAAGATTAAGGGGAAATTTCTTCTTTCCCTTGTGTTAAAGCTTGCCTGGACTGCTTTTTAAATACTGTTTGGACTAAGCGTAATGTCAGAATTTTTAATTACAGGATGAAGACAATGGAGCAGTCCTTCCATGCCATTACTAAGATTATTAGATTTCGTTTCATGGTTTTAAACATATTGCTAAAGTTCATGTTAATGTTGCACTTTGTAATAGCTGGAAATTGCACTTAGATTGGTAGTTATATGTTTTGCAGCTATAAACTCTTTGTAATTGGTGATTAGTAGTAGTTCTTTTTCCTATTATCGGATAAATGCAGACATATTAATTTTTTTTTTTGATAAAAAAAGCCACACTAGATTTGAGAGAACTCTCTAAAACTGTAATTTAACATTCTCTTTTATATATTTTGTATAGACGTGAATTTTTAACATGATATTTATGAGTTGGAAATTTAATGTGTAATCAAATGTTAAACCTTTAAACATTTTACAAGAATATATATTTTGTTGTAAAATATCACAAGATGATATTTTTGGTGTTAGAGGTTTGGATGGCTTTTCCTAATGGTATATGTTGTTTTATAATTGGATTTAATACTAGTTAATTCGGTTTTTTGCTAAGATGAATTTGTTCTCGCCTGTTTTAATTTTGTTTTTGTTTTGCGATGATCTATTGATAATTTTGGGTTGGCCTCCATAGTCCATATCCCAATATATGTAACTATTAATTGTTTTTCCTAATAGTTTTTGAATCTTTTCTATTAATTAGCAATAAAAGTTTGGGTTGGATTTCCAACTATGGTAAGGAAGGCTCTGTTGTTTCTTCTTCGTGGAATCGTGGTTACTCCTGTTGGGAGAGTATATAATTTATGTTTGATTTCTTGAAAATGTCGTGTAGGAATGGCCTTTGCAATTATTTTTTCATGTCAGAGTGGAGCTCAACCAAATTAATGAAGGGGTGTCATTTCATTTTCAGGTCAGTCTTCGGTCTTCCACCCATTACCCATAACCACAAATCCACAATATACACCAAAAGTAGAAAGGAAGCTTCGTGACGATTGGAAACTGAAAATTGCAAACTAATTAAGTGTTAAATTAGTATAACACATTAATTTCTTGATCTATACTACATGACGATTCTAATATAGGGATTCACATTTTGGATGATCTCTTGATTTTTGGGTTGGCCTCAAATTCGCAATCTTAATTATTCCTCATTTCTACTAATAAATTTTGAATCTTAATTCTTGAGCAATAAAATTTGGGAAGCTTCTCCAACAAGTTGGATCTTTTAGTTGTTGTTAATCTGATAATTGCTTGACAGTGAAGATGAAAATTCCGTAAGAAATTAAGGTTAATGGGTTACAAAAAGTTAAATTTGCCTCTACTAAAATGGGTTAAGGTGGCTGAAAAATTAGGATTTACTTTACCATTTTTCTCGACCATGATAGTGATCAATTATAACATTTTGTGATACTAAGTGGTGTTAATATATATCTATTGAAACAAGAGATTTAATGTTATCCATTAAAATTAAGAAAAACCAAATTACATTAATCAAAGTTAGTGTCGAAAAACCAGTGGAGGGGAGCCTTGAAATTTCAATTCGAAGGGACCATAGATAGACCACTAATGTCTGCAACTTTTATGAAATAAATTTTTTGTACGTCAATGCAGCTGGCAAATAAAGGACGACACACGCTGCTGAATTTTTGCTAAAAATTGCTCTTCTACGAGAATCATTCAACTATACACTTACTAATAAAAATCTTTAAAATGAAGTAATTTATTTTCGCTGCGACAAAAAAACTTGATTATCACTTTCCTAAAGAAGAAATATCAAATATCAAAAATATTACACCTGAGATTCACACTCCAGTTCTTCCTTGTTTGGCTTAGCCTTAGTCACAATGGGCAACCTTTTCTCCTCAGTATATGTATAGGGGACTCGGTGAATCTTTTCTCCAATTCCCATGCTCCAACACGTAATCTTAAAAGGAATCTTCAGGATCTTGATGATGCGTCTCGGGAATTAAGGGACTTGAGGGATGATGTAAAGGAGATGATCGGTCGTTAACAATCATAAAAATAAAATCCCAACAAACTCCTAATTAAGTAGATAGGGCAAGTAGGGGTCGATCCCACAGAGAAGGGTGATAGATTTTATCCGAAAATTTAGTCCTTAAAATCTCTCAAAAACAACACAGAAAACAGAGGTTGACAGAAAACAATTAAACAGAAAACAATTAAACTAGAAAACAAAGCAAAGTAAATTAAATTTAAGTTTATAGCAGATAAGAAAGAAAACAATAATTAAGGATATACTTCTTCACCAATGGTAGAAAACAATCAAATTAATTATGGGTCATTGATTTAAAAGATAAATTCAATATTAAATTCAAGATGATAACTGACCTAGGGAAAACCCTAACATGCTATTTAGGTAAGATTAGCCGTCAAGCCTTAAATTACCCCTTTTTCCTCCTAACTAATCAATTAGCCGTAAAGCCTTAAAGATTTGCTAGGATTCAAAGCATTAAGTTTTATTAATTCTTTCACACATGCTTAATAAATAAAACCATACAACAACCAGATAAATCTGATCACTGGCATGCAAACCCAATTAACCCGCCGTCAAGCGCAGCTAACTTGCTACATACAATCAAACATGAACGTCAATCCGCTATTTGATCTAGCCAACAATCTCTCAAATTACCTCTTTACTGGCCACATAAATCAATAAAGATCAAGATTGTAGAATTATAACAGAGTTTAACATGCTATCTATCAAGAATAAAATACCAAATTATAAGAACAGAAATCTCACCATATTTAATTGATTGAATTCACCAAAGGATCAGAAGTATTAAGAATTTAGCTACTCATGGATTCGGGAAAATCCATGAGTGGCATAAGAGTACTTACAGGACCTTGGAGGGGCGAAATCTCCTTACAAAATAGCTAAGTATGTCGCACCTCCCTATTGCTAGAGAAGGGGGAACGGCACCCTTTGGCCTAAAAAACTAGATCTAAAACTAGAAGAAAAGAAAATATCTATGTGAAAATATTTTAATGTGTGATTTGTGATACAGGAGGTGCCTATTTATAGTGGAAATAACCCTAAGAATTCCAATCCTAACTTGGAAAGGAGTCTAGGCCGGTTTTAGGGTCTAACTTGGACTCCAAGTTGGATTAAAAGTCATCCTAGAGTAGAATCCAAGTTAAAATAGGATCCTGAAATTTTGCTGAATTCGTGCAGAAACTTCAACGGCATTTTCGGGCTTGAAAACGGCAGAACTGGGTCTTGGACTTCAAAGGAAAGTTGTAGATCTCGGAGTTAGCTTTCCAACGAGTACTCATGGGCTTCAAACGGAGGTCTGAGCAGAAAGTTATGAATTTTCTACCAAAACTGCTCCTGAATCCTAATCCTGTTAGGACTAGAATCAGGAATCTACGGGATTTTGGTGTTTCCTTGGATTTAGGAGTCATTAATTGGGATTTTAATTCCAATTAATATTTTATATGGGTTGAGTATCTTCCCATATAAATTATCCATAAATACCAAAGTTTGAGGGCTTCTTCATAACTTGTCTTCAATTAAAACTCCAATTCTTCAATTCTTCCTCTTGAAAACGGCATCAAAATCTTCAATGGTCTTCAAGTCTCCAATTTATCTTCAAATGGTCTTCAAACACGAACTTCGAATCTCCAAATCTATGCTCAAAATCGCTTTGCTCAAATCTGTGTAAAAAGTCATCAAAATAGCTCCAAAAATAGTGAAAAATAACAATTTCTCAATTTCACATCACTTAAAGACTAAAAACACAAATATTAATAAAATAGCATATAATTAAGCATAAATGGGTCTAAAAACATAGTAAAATAGGCATAAAAATAGGGTCAATTTTGGCTCAATCATATTCCCCCACACTAAATCTTTGCTAGTCCCTAGCAAACTAGTGTAGAAAACTATGAAAAATACTAAACTTAAACACCTAAGAGAGTCTATAATCCTAAACTAATGCAAATCAAAATTCAATTTTAATTTAAACTCTTCAAAAACTTTGAATGTATACACATATTAAGGATCAACATAATTATGAAATCAAAATAACAAAGAATCATAAGAGCCCTAGATTCAAAAGATCAACAAATAACAAGCACCTTTATTCTTAAGTAACCATAATTAACTTTCCATAAGCTTATGTCTTCATCTTTATCTCCATTACTCAAATGAATGCATATCATAGATACAAATCAAGGGTTTACGTGTGGGTTATAATAGATTTTTAAAGGGTAATTGTTTTTTAGAAAATTGAGGTTACTAACCTCGAAGTGTTCATGATTTGGGGTTACTAACTCCCATTTTTGAGGCTACTAGCACTCTAGAAGGACTCCTTTTTATTTTTTCAGAGGGACAATATTTCTGCAATTCCATGCCTCTTATCCTCTTTCCAAGGGTTACTAATTCCTTTTGTTAAAGAAAAGAGTGACAACAATGGATTGATTTTTTTTTTAAAGTATGCAGAAATACCTCTTCTCCTCTTGCATGAAAACACTTCTTTTTGAAAACAATTTTTTTAACTACCCTTTTATATAACTAGTCCCCCACACTTGTTCTTGACATATCCATAACATACTATCATAATTGTAATTTCAATAAAAGTTAAACATAAGTTCTAGAAATAGGTATTCATAGAAATAATAAACAATAAGATCATATCACAAAACTCAAATTATACCTAATCTAAGAAATCAGATATCATGCTATAAATCAATCAATCAAAGAAAATATTCTTAAAAATTCTAAGTATTAATCAATCATAATCAAATCAATCAATTAATATATGCAAAATTTTCAAAATTTCCGAAAAAATTATGGTATATTTTAAGATTATGATGCACGCAGACTCTCTATTGACTAGACTCTCTCCCCCACACTGAAAAGACACATTGTCCTCAATGTGGAAACACATATGAAATTAACAAAAACAATTATGCATGCTCATGTGGTTTATTTAAATGCATGAAATAAAAACTAACACTAACAATTAATTCACATCAAAGAACAGGCAAGCAATCAAAGCAATAATCAAGGAAAAATAATGCAAGGAAAATTAAAGAGATAGAGTTAAAGAAAGCTTCTCTGTTTGCAAGCATAAGCTCCATCATTGCTTCTGAAACTGGACTCCTTTCGTATTCATCTTGCAATCATCCAAATTAAGCTCCATTTGCTCTCCTTCGGTTCTTCATGTAAAATCATTGGGTTGCCTCCCAATAAGCGCCTTTCTTTAAGAGTCTTTGGCTAAACTGCCTTAAAGAAATTATTCTTCAAGGGTGAAGGAACTATGGGTATATTCCTTCAACAATTCCACAATGATTTTAAGAGTATCATTGATGGCTTTGAGAACTTCAAGTTGAACTTTATCAAAACTTGAAATCATCACAGGGTATGTGGCGGCTTGGAATGGTGATGGCACGGGCATGGCCGGTGGTGGCACGGGCTTAACCGATGGTGGCACGGGCTTGACCGGTGGTGGCACGGTGAATGGGCGGTAATGACTTGGTAGTGGCGCGGAAATCGGCGGATATGGCCGGGTAGAAGCTTGAGATGGCCGGGCTGATGGCTGGCTTAACCGGGCAAGTGGCGCGGGTGGCCAGGCATGGTGTACGGAGGGTAGCGCGGATGGCGCGGAGGAAGACAGGCTCGACCGGGCAGGCGGCGCGGATGGCCGGTTGTGGCGCGCGGAGGAGTCCGGGCGTGACCAGGTAGATGGCTCGAGGGGTCGGGCGATCGGCGCGGAGGGTAGCATGGATGGCCGGGCCATGGACGGGCATGTATCTCGGCGTGGCTCGGTTGTGGCTGGTCCTATCCGGGCCATGTGCGAGGATGGCCGGGCCATAGCCGGGTATTGGCCGGCTGGGTTGGCTCGATCATTGCCTTGAGCGTCTTCCTTTGGTTCTTTGGCTTCCATCTTCTGCTTCTCTCCTTGTGGCTGAACTTCTTGCTTGTTGGCTTTTCGTTTCTTCTTTGAGGTTGAAAACTCCGTCTTTCTGGATAGTTCTTCAAACGCATAATATGCATTCTCCGGGGTTCTCTTCAATATTGGAGTGCGACTAAAGGAATCAACAAGAACTCGATCTTTAAGTCCTAATCCTCCATAGAAGATTTGGATAAGAGATCTTCTATTGTATCCATGTTGAGGGCAATCGATGCACAACTTCTTAAATCTCCCCCAAAAATTGGTGGAAATTCTCGTCATAGCGTTGTCGAATGTCTTTTATCCTTTGTCTTCCTTTGACAATCTGATCAAGCTTTGTTGATGAAGATTCTCCACTGGCTCCTGTCTTAGCAGTTTTAACACTCACAACACAAACAAACTTGTTAGAGTTCAATGACGTTTGAGATGAAATTCTAGGGTGGATTATATCACCGTCGAATTCCATGGTCAGTGAACCATCGAATACATCAATCTTGGTATGGGAAGTTCTTAAGAAAGGTCTTCCTAATAAAAGAGAACATTGATCCTTCGAATGTTCCATCTCCATAACGAAGATGTCAATAGGAAAAATCAAGTGTTCAACTTGAATTAAGACATTCTCTAGAACACCTTTGGGATGAACCAAAGATCCATCAGCTAACTGCAGAATCACATCAGTATTTTTCAAAGGACCAAGATTTAAAGATTGATATAAAGAATAAGACATAACACTTAAGGAGGCACCTAGATCTAGCATAGCATTCTCTATGACTCTTTTTCCAATACCTGGATCCTTGCACTTAGGAGGTAAACTCTTTTGAAGCACGGCAGAGACATTAACTCCAGCACTTACCTTACCTTGTAACCTTTTCTTGTTGGTACTTAAGTAACTTTGCATAGTTTGGAATTTGTTGAATGGAATCAAGAAGTGGGATGTTGACCTCAACTTTGCGCAGTATCTCCAAAATATCTGGATCATCATCTTCTTTCTTTGACTTCTTCAATCTTGATGGGAAAGGTAGCGCAGCATCAGTCTTGGAATCCTTCTTGTCAGTGGTGGTTTCCTTGGCTTTTTCCTTGGTGGTGGCGCCATCTTTTCTGGGCTCGTCTTCGATCTTGATTTCTTTGTCAGGCACTTGCAATTCTTCTTTGGTGTAGCTCGGCTCTCCTTCATCTTGTGCGGCATGGGTTGGATAGGGGTTTTCCAACTCTTTTCCACTCCTTAAAGTGATTGCACTTACGTTCTCCTTCGGAGGTACCTTGGGTTGCGATGGGATCCTTTGTTGACCTTGTGTCTTGAGCTCACTCATGTCACTAGCCAATTGACTTATTTGTTTCCTCATCATCTCCATAGCTTCTCTCAATTGTTGCATCTCGATAGCTTGTGAAGATTGTTGGAAATTAGGCCTTTGATAATTCATTGGCCTTCCTTGATAGTTACCTTGGTTCCCATATTGTTGACTTGGTTGCTCGGCTCTCCAATAAGGTTCAGGCTTCCTTTGATATGCTCATTGCATTCCAACAGCATTGACTTCTTGCGCGGTGTGTTCTAAAGAAGGGCACTTATCAGTGTAGTGTCCTTGCTTACAAATTCCACAAACCTTAGGCACACTTGAAAAATTCGCATTGAATAAATCAGTGAGCGCAGCGACTTGTTGATTTGTCTCTTGAAGTTGTTGCTCCAGTGAGGTGGAATGGGTAGAGACTTCATTAATTCTTCCTGTATTGCCTTCTCTTGAATAGTCTTCTCGAGATCCGAATTGTTGAGTGTTGGCAGCCATGTTCTCCACTAAAGTCCAAGCATCGGTGGGAGTTTTGTCTATGAAAGCACCTCCACTTGCAGAATCTATGGAAGATCTGTCAAACGGTAGTAATCCTTCGTAGAAGTATTGGATCAGCAACTGTTCAATGATTTGATGATTGGGGCAGCTCGCACATAGTGTCTTGAATCGTTCCCAATATTCGTGCATTGTTTCTCCATGGCGTTGCTTAATTCCGCAAATCTCCTTCCTTATACTTGATACCTTGTGAGCATGAAAGTACTTTTCCAAGAACAACTTCTTAAGGCTCGTCCAAGATGTGATTGAACCGGTTGGTAAGAGGTACAACCAATCTTTTGCACGATCCACAATAGTGAACGGAAAAGTTCTTAGCTTGAATTGGTCTTCAGTAATACCTT
>AWUE01016707.1:0-19680 GCA_001974825.2 Corchorus olitorius
ATTGATAGTGTGCCCATAACGGGTTTCCAGATTCGGGTTTGTTTCTCTAAAGTCTCATTGATTTACCAGATACGACTTCGCCAAGTCTCGATTTTGGGTACTCTATTAATTGAACCTCAAAGTCAAGTTTAACGCCATTGGAGTTCTCGGACCGGGTGTTGACTGGAGTTCTCCATTGATAAACTACTTAAGCTTTTTTTTGTGATCTTTTTCCGTATGGCTTGTTGTTGGCTGTCTTTGAGTTGCCTGGTTGTGGTTGGATTGTCTTTTGTTTCCTTGCACCTTGTTGTGCCTTCTTCTATAAATTATTATTGTCTTGCCTTCAAAAAAAAAGTTCTGCGTTTTTTTTGCTGTTCAATCTTCTTGCAGGGTGAGATCTTTAATTCCCATCTTGTCTTGTTTTCTAAACTAGAATGTTTAATTTGTATGCTTATGGCGGTGGAGGTAAATTGAGTAATGGTAGAACTAAAAGTGAGTTAAATTGTTTGGGTAGAGTAGAATTAATTTGAGTAATATGGGTTTTGGAGTTAGAACATTAAAAAATGTTCTTGCTTAGTTCATGAAAAAAAAAATGGTTGATCTTTTAATAAGGAGAGAGAAATATATTTGGTGTTTGTGAAAGAAAAAAAATTCAGATTTCATTTTTTATTTTTAAAAAATAAAATTTTAATAACAAATGTATTAAAATAAAAAATATTTCCACATGTCATCTGCCACATCAGTAAACTCACGGTGTTAGTGTCACATCAGCATACTTGACGGTTCTATCACGGTTCCGTGACGTCAGGGATCGCGGGTGAACACTCTAGATAGTAGAGGGATGAATTTGTAGAAAAAAAAAGTACAGGGACCAAAATCAACATTTCGTATAGTACAGGGACCTCCCGTGTACTTTTACCAACTTTGGGCTTTTCTTGTCATTAAGGGTTTTAATTGATGGAACTTAAAATCCTAGTTAGACAAGGCCTTAAAGAGGTCCATAAGGTTTTAAGAATTCTATTAGGGTTAGGACCTAAAGGGTTTATTATATAAAGGGATTAACCCTCTCCTTTCTCTTCATAACATCAAAAACACTTGACGGCTAGGGTTTTCTCATCCATCAGAGAAACAATTAAAGTTGAAGGCAGAAAGGGGAAAATTATCCTGTTCTCGAAAAGCTATGGACAAAGGTAAGTTATCTAACTTTGTTGTTTATAATTGGATTGTGGTTGATTTATTCGGGATAAAAGATCCAAGATTAATTAGAAAATTTGATTTCAATTGGTATCAAGAGCTTGGTTTTAAACCCGTTAAATCACCATTAGAGATGAATATATTGTGTTCTTGAAAGTCTGAAGAACACATAAAAGTTTATTGCTTCCGCTTCGTTAATATATAATTTGTCATCGAAAATTCATTGCATTTATTTCTACCGATTTAATCTTGATTTGCGATATAATTTTCTATGGAGTGATAGATTTAAATTTAGCAATTGATGGAATCGGTGCTTTGCTTTGATTTGTGATAAGTCATATATCGATTTAAAAAATTAATTTTCTTATGGAAATTGGAATCTGATTGTTCATCAATTGTATGCATAAAAGAATTCCATATGAAAGTAAATTCAATTATTTTATTATTGGTTCATCACGTGGCTAATACTAGTTGCTTGGCTACATAAAAGTTTTACCGATCAATCGTCATGATTTGCGATGACTTTTGCTGCCAAGTCTAGATTTTGCTTCAAATTATATTGTTGGCTTATCACGTGTCTCATGCATGCCAAAGGTGAATTAAAATTGTGCCATCTGCTATATTACCATATTATATTGTTTTGGTTGTTTGATATATATGTAATAATATATATTTGGTCAAAGCACATGATTACAATTTTGCTAAGTTAATCCGAACATAAGAGAGCCATATATGTTATATAATTTGGCTGGAAAAGTGTTAGGCATATATGACATACATGTATCGATGGACTTGATATTTTGATCAACCTGATTTTGAATGCAGCTTGGTTAACAACACATAACAGAAAGTCATCATGTTAATTTGAATGATTGGCATTTATGGCATATCCTGATTACTATTGGATTTGTTTTTCTTTGTTGATTAGTTTATACATAAGAAAATTGCATGCATTGTTTTCCCATATAAAGTTTTGGATTTTGGGATATTAAGGTTTAGTGTCTAATGAAAGGAAAAACTAGCTAGTCATCAAAGTGGTCTAGTTTGAAAAGAATTTAGACATCTAATAGATTAAGCAATTGTTCAAATTAAAGGATGCTATTATTGACATAAGAAAGTTGAACAATTGTAGCTTACCCAAAGGTGGGCCATTGCTTATGATTAATAACAATAAAAGTGACTTATTTACATACTTGGTGAATGTGTATGTGCATCCAAAGATGTCTTGCATGTTTATTTGAGTATGCTTAATATTGTCTATTAAAGTTTGTATATTAATTGGCATCATTATGGATTATGTGTTTTAGTTATCACCCAAAGGTGAACTTAAATGCATATTTAAAGTTATTATTTGTTTGAATCCATTAATTACTCAAAGCATTAATGTGTGAGTTTTGTTAATTTGCAGCTAATATGCTCAGTCTAGGCAATGCACTGATCAAGTTCAATGGGCTGAATTATGAGGAATGGTCTGAACAGATCCAGTTTCATCTGGGTGTTATGGACTTGGACCAAGCCATATTGAAGGAAAAGCCTGCAGCCATTACGGTGGATAGTACGGATGATGAAGAGCATCTGTATGAGTCTTGGGAAAGGTCCAATAGGCTGGCTTTGAACTTGATGCGGATGTCAATAGCTGAAACTGTTAAGCCATCAGTGCCGAAAACTGACAATGCAAGGGAATTTATGCAGAAAATTAAGGAATACTCACAATCGGACATTACAGACAAGTCCATTGTTGGGAGTTTGATGAGTGAGTTGATGACCAAGAAGTTTAACTGGTCGCAGCCCATTCATGATCATGTGACGGAAATGGCAAATCTTGCTGCAAAGCTGAAAGCATTGGGAATGGAGGTAAGTGAGTCTTTCCTTGTCCAGTTCATTATCAATTCACTTCCTCTAGATTTTGGCCAGTTCCAAGTGAATTATAATTCACTTAAGGAAAAATGGAACTTTCAAGAAATTAAGGCCATGCTGGTTCAGGAGGAAGGGAGATTGAAGAACATGAAGGAACAGACTGTCCATCTCACGATGCATGAAGGAGGTAGTAGCAGTAAGGCTAGACCAGGTAGAAAGGATAAGGACAAAATGAAGGACAATTCCTCATTGAAGGTTAAGGAGGGACATGTCCGTAAGGAAATGAGGTGCTTCTTCTGCAAGAAGATTGGCCATCTCAAGAAAGACTGTCCGAAAAGAAAGGCTTGGTTCGAAAAGAAAGGTACATATTATGTTTCAGTATGTTTCGAATCAAATCTTATTGAAGTTCCTAGTAATACCTGGTGGTTAGATTCTGGTGCAACTACTCATGTGTCACATGTTATGCAGGGATTTCTTTCAATCCAGCCCATAAGCGGAAATGAAAAGTTTGTGCATATGGGGAACATAATGAAGGCACGAATAGAGGGGATTGGGACTTACAGATTGATCTTGGATACCGGCTGTTATCTAGATCTTGAAAAGTGTCTTTATGTTCCTGAATGTGCTAGAAATTTAGTTTCTGTTGGAAAGATGGATATTTTAGGTTTTGACTTTAAGATTGCAAACAGTGTTTTTTCATTATATAGACAAAAGTACTTTTATGGATCTGGTACTTTAATTGATGGTTTATATCGTTTCAATCTTGATGTTAATTTTTCTGAATCCCTGTTTCATGTTGAACACAATATAGGTAGTAAGCGTAGTGCACATAATGAAAACTCTGCTTTCTTGTGGCATCAAAGATTAGGTCATATATCCAAAGAAAGGATTATGAGGTTGGTGAAAGGTGATTTCTTACCTCAATTGGATTTTGTTGACTGGGATGTATGTGTGGATTGCATAAAGGGAAAGCAAACCAGTCACATATCAAAGAATCCAGCCACAAGTAGTAGTCAACTTCTTGAGTTGATACACACTAATATATGTGGTCCTTTTGATGCTCCATCATGGAATGGTGAAAAGTACTTTATTACCTTTATAGATGATTACTCACGGTATAGTTCTATATATCTCCTGCATGAAAAATCTCAATCAGTGGATGTCCTAAAGGTGTTCATTGATGAGGTGGAAAGGCAGTTAGATAAAAAAGTAAAGGTTGTGAGATCAGATCGAGGTGGTGAGTATTATGGTAAATATGATGAGAGTGGACAATGTCCTGGTCCATTTGCAAAGTTTCTCGAAAGTCGAGGCATATGTGCACAGTATACTATGCCTGGTACACCATAACAAAATGGTGTAGCTGAAAGGCGGAATCGTACTCTTATGGAAATGGTTAGGAGTATGTTGAGTTACAGTAATGTACCTTTGTCTTTGTGGATGCATGCATTAAAGACTGTTGTATATCTGTTAAACAGGGTTCCTAGTAAAGTAGTTCCTAAGACACCTTATGAACTATGGACAAGTAGGAAACCTAGTTTGAGGCACCTGCATGTTTGGGGATGCCCAGCAGAAGTAAGGATATACAATCCACATGAAAAGAAGCTTGATGCAAGAACCATTAGCGGTTACTTCATTGGCTATCCAGAAAAGTCAAAGGGTTATAGATTTTATTGTCCTAACCATAGTACGAGAATAGTTGAGTCTGGGAATGCTAGGTTCATTGAGAATGGTCAGTTCAGTGGGAGTGGAAAACTAAGAAAAGTGGACATTAAAGAAATTCAGGGTGAAACCCTTACGTCCAATGATTCTCCTCAAGTTGTTGTTCCTCTCTTTGTATCACAGTTACACAACGTACCGGCGCAACGAATTAATGTTACAAACCTACAAGGTGAACATGAAGGTGTTGATCCTCCAAATCAACAAGATGAACTAGTAAATAATGCACAAGTTGAAATTGAGCAAACGGTAAATGAACCACAAGAAGTGGCATTAAGGAGCTCTGAAAGGCAAAGAAGACCAGCTATTTCGCAGGATTTTGTGGTTTACTCAATTGAACATGAATGTGACTTGAGCATTGATGATGACCCAGTCTCGTTCAAACAAGCCATGGAATGTAGCAATTCCGGAAAGTGGTTAAATGCCATGAAAGAGGAGTTGAAATCAATGGATGACAATAAAGTCTGGGAACTAGTTGAGTTGCCTGAAGGTTCAAAACGAGTTGGTTGTAAATGGGTCTTCAAGACCAAACGAGACTCGAAAGGCAACATAGAAAGATATAAGGCCAGACTTGTCGCCAAGGGTTACACTCAAAAGGATGGCATTGACTACAAAGAGACTTTCTCTCCAGTTTCAAAGAAAGACTCTTTAAGGATTGTTATGGCTTTGGTGGCTCATTATGATTTGGAGCTTCACCAAATGGACGTAAAGACTACCTTTCTAAATGGTGACTTGGAAGAAGAGGTATATATGGACCAACCAGAAGGTTTTTCGACCACAGGAAAAGAAAAGTTGGTGTGTAAGTTAAAGAAGTCAATATATGGACTGAAACAAGCTTCCAGACAATGGTATCTTAAGTTCAACGATACCATAAAGTCATACGGTTTTGTAGAAAACACTGTTGATCGGTGTATCTATATGAAGGTCAGTGGGAGCAAGTTCATTATATTAGTCCTGTATGTTGATGACATTCTTCTTGCTACTAATGACGTTGGGTTGTTACATGATGTAAAGAAGTTTCTCTCTAACAAATTTGAAATGAAAGATATGGGTGAGGCATCCTATGTGATTGGGATAGAAATATCCCGTGATAGATCACAAGGATTGTTAGGATTGTCTCAGAAGAGCTACATCAATAAGGTGTTAGAGAGATTCAGAATGGAAAATTGTTCTGCTGGAATAGTTCCAATTCAGAAAGGGGACAAGTTCAGTCAAATGCAATGTCCTAAGAATGATTTGGAACGAAAGGCCATGGATTCCATTCCCTATGCATCAGTGGTTGGGAGATTAATGTATGCCCAAACCTGTACTCGGCCAGATATCAGCTTCGCTGTTGGAATGTTAGGCCGATATCAAAGTAATCCCGGAATGGACCACTGGAAAGCTGCAAAGAAAGTCCTTAGGTACTTACAAGGCACCAAGGATTATATGCTCACGTACAGGAAGACAGATCATCTTCAGGTGATTGGTTACTCGGATTCAGACTATGCTGGTTGTGTGGACTCTAGAAAATCCACATTTGGTTACTTGTTCCTGTTAGCCGGAGAAGCAGTATCATGGAAGAGTGGAAAGCAGTCAGTTATAGCTACTTCCACCATGGAAGCTGAATTTGTGGCATGCTTTGAGGCTACAGTTCATGGATTGTGGTTGCGGAACTTTATCTCAGGGTTTGGAGTTGTCGATAGTATAGCTAAACCGCTGAGAATTTTATGTGACAATTCCGCAGCTGTCTTCTTCTCAAAGAATGACAAATACTCGAAAGGTGCTAAAGATATGGATTTAAAGTATTTATCTGTAAAGGAAGAAGTACAGAAACGAATAGTGTCTATTGAGCATATTGGTACTGACTTGATGGTAGCGGATCCGTTAACTAAGGGACTACCGCCCAAGACATTTGTAGGGCATGTTGAAAGAATGGGCATTATAGATAAGTCCTTGTTAGCATGATAGTGTTTTGTATATATACATTAAATAATCTTGCTCTTACAGTTATGACACTGGATGAATTCAGTTAAAGTTGTGTTTCTACTTATTATTTGTTATCCACATTATATTGTATACATTATTGTTTTTGTGTGATGACATTATGTGAGGATTATAGTGTTCCTCAATTATGGTTATTCTTCATAAAGCCATTTTGAGTTGGTTTAATTACGTGATACATGGAAGGGATCAAGTCGTTGTTAGACTTGTGACCGCCATGATCCGATTAACTCAATTCAATCAAAGGAATGATATGACTTGTGAATTTCAATATAAAGCGCGCACTTAAGGTATATTGAATCTTCAAGTCATTATATGGGCCAAGTGGGAGATTGTTGGATTAATTTTATATTTAATCGGTTTGGCCCATATAACTTTGGGCTTTCCTGGTCATTAAGGGTTTTAATTGATGGAACTTAAAATCCTAGTTAGACAAGGCCTTAAAGAGGTCCATAAGGTTTTAAAAATCCTATTAGGGTTAGGACCTAAAGGGTTTATTATATAAAGGGATTAACCCTCTCCTTTCTCTTCATAACATCAAAAACACTTAACGGTTAGGGTTTTCTCATCCATCAGAGAAACAATTAAAGTTGAAGGCAGAAAGGGGAAAATTATCCTGTTCTGGAAAAGCTATGGACAAAGGTAAGTTATCTAACTTTGTTGTTTATAATTGGATTGTGGTTGATTTATCCGGGATAAAAGATCCAAGATTAATTAGAAAATTTGATTACAGAATTCAGGTAACCAAGGCTATATTTAGGTTTGAAACATCGGAAAGAACATTTTTTTGAGGTGTGAGCTCTGATCGGAGCTCCGGCCATAATCCAAGCCGAAATGGTCTAATGCTTTATATAGATATTTGCATACATAAACAAGATAGATAGGAAATTGGTACTTACAGTGGGTTTGGAGCAGTACATCCTTTGGCCCATGATTTCCCATACCATCCATTTTTAAGTAGCATTACTGAAAAGTTTGGAAAGAAATGCAAAATTGTGTGAAGCTCAGAATCGTCTTCCATCATAAAAGAAAGAAAGACTCCAAGCAAATACTAACTTGTGCATTGGGTGAGGGAAGAGTGGTTGAATTTATAGGAGAGTTTCGGCGATATTTCCTATGTTAGAGGTTCAAATATTTAAAAAGAATTAAAAATAAAAAATAGAGTTCACACAATTCAAAGTATGTTGACTAATTAAATTTTATTTCAAAAACATCATCACGTAACATCCAATCGTTATTAAGGTAAGTATCCCCAATTTTGACAACTACGAAACGGTTTCTAATTATAAATATGTTAATTTTTTGGCAATAATCTCAATTTAGGGCCCGAACTTTCATTAAAAGCTCAAATAAGGACCCTAAAACACAATTTCAACAAATTAGAAGACATACTAAGTAAATTTTTACAAATTAGGTTTTCCTTAGATGAAAACCAATGCTTGTCATACACATCAATTTTGATAGAAAAGTGATGTTATTATATTAAGTTAAAAATCAAAACCTATTAATCCAAATAAATTCAATAAACATAGTATGATATAAAATTTTTCCGTCCTTTTAATTTATATACATCTCACACACTAGTATTAACTAAAATCTTGCACAATATGTCACAATTTACTAAATATGTACTTTAATTTGTTGAAATTGTGTTTTGGGGCCCTTATTTGAGCTTATTTAAAAAATTGAAGCCCTTATTTGAGCCTTTAATCTAATTTTTTTTCATTAGATTTTGGAAGTACATATACATATACATAATAATACATAAAAGTATACATTACAACAACTATCTAATTTATTATTTGAGAATATATTACCATTCAACTAAGATTCTCTCCCTCCAAGACACCCCACAATGTAGCACGGGACTCTCTTATTTTTTAGGCTGCCTTTGACAAGGCAGTGCAGCACGTTTAGGCTGCTTTTTGGCCTTAAACGTGTTGTACAGTAGCTTTTGTCACTTAGGTGAAATTCCTATGCGGTCCACCGAATCTTACATGGCAGCTTCTACTCACCGTTAGAGGCTGCTTTTTCTACATTTTTAATGAAAGGCTAGAAGGAAATAAAAGTTTTTTTACATTTTTATCTTTCACTATTTAATGTTTTCCCTTTAATACCCCATCAAACCAACCTACCAATGCATTTTTTATTCCACTCCCTTTTTCATTTAAGACCTTCAAATAAAACTTTATAATAATAATACCATGCAGGTCCCTCTGCTTAGATGAAAAAATCAATTTCATCTCTCTATTACAAAAACTGTCAATTTAATCCTTCTACTTGCAAATTTCTGTCAATTAAATCCACTCATTAAATGGTCGTCTATTGCATTGGCCTGACATGTGGGGCCCACCATAACATTTTTCAGAATTTTTTTTGTTTTTATAAATAATTAAAAAATATGGGAAAATAGCAAATAGAAAATATTTTCTCTAATTTTTACAAAATAAATTATAAAATTATAATTTTTTATTTTTAAAAAATACTTTTTTATTTGTTTGTGAGCACAAACGCTTCCTTTCCATTTTTCTTCATAAATAGATCAAATTCAAACCTAATCAATTTTCCATAAATATCATGAACATCAAGAACATTTGGAACTAAAACCCAGCCACCACCATGAACCTTGCCACCTAGAACCCTAGCCGCCACCGATCTTATCCGCCGAAAATTGAAAATTACCCTAATTTTCACTGAAATTTCACCCTAAAAATGAATCTGAGCCACAAATCACCCAAAACCGTGATTCATAGAAGCCTAAAACATGACCATTAAGACCTTGTTCGGCGTAGCGGTGAGATTAAAAGCTGTGGTGGAGATGAGACTGTCATCGCAATGGTGAGATTGAAATCAAAAATTAAAAATTTGTGTTTGGTAAAAAAGATAGTAGTGGTGAGATAATGAGTGAAAATGACAAATAAGGACATAAATGTGTATTATATATATATATATATATATGTATGTGTGTGTGTGTGCGTGTGTGTGTGTCTTTATAATTAATTAAAATAAATATTTTACTTATCACTTAATTATAGACTATTTAATTTTGTATACCATACATGAATAAAATAAAATTAAAAATTTATCACCTTAAATAAATAAAAATAGATAACATAAATATAAATTTTAAAAAAATCTGATTAAGAAAAAATGATTCATAACCAATATTACTCAAACAAACAATTGAAAACTACTATATATATATTTATAATAAAAAAAGAATAAAGAATAAATAAATATATTTTAGTAGTAAATACATAGAAAAAGTGGGTGTATAACACGTACCAAACCAAGTAAAAGGGTGAGGGGCATATGTGACAATATATTTCAAACGCAGCTTTTAAAAGTCTATTGTAGGATTTTTGACCAGTGAAAATTGGCCCCTAACTGGAAGTGCAGCGTGAAGAAAACATCACTGCATCGCACCATAATCCTTTCCGAACAGCTTTGAACGGTGCGAATTGAAAAAAAAGCCCCCCAAATCGCACTGTTGGGTATGCCGAACAAGACCTAATTATTGTTCCATTGCGCTTTAAAAAAAATATATATTATTGTTCCATTGCAAAAAGATTTGGATGATTATTTTGTAGTCAAAACGTGGCCATTAATTTTTTGGTAAAAAGTCTCATTTTGTCTCCGTAACTTATATCATAATATTGACGCTTTGCCCCCTGAATTTTAATTTTAGACAAATTATCCCTTAAACTATCAATTTCAACTTTCGTTGCTCCCTTACTAACAAACCGTTAGTCACGTGATCCCACATGACTAATGGCGCCATAACACCGCTGATGTGGCGTGCCATATCGGGCGGCTTAATGCCCTTTTTGCCCCCTGAACATGTACGGTTTGGACATTTTACCCCTTGAACTTCAATTTTGAACATTTTACCCCCTAAACTCCCAATTTCGGACATTTTAGTCCCTCTTAGACATTTTGCCGTGTGATTGTGTGATTTTTCATTTTTACTCCGCCCCATCCCCACTAAATGTATTTTTTCCTGTAAAATGTGTTCGATTAAATTTTAATATAACAAATCATGACATTTATTACACATTACTTATTATATTTTATAATTGATAATAATAAAATGGTAATTTCAATCATTAAGTTAATTAAAATTTCAAAATTAATATAAATATTTTTATTTAATTGCTTAAACATCTCTAAAATATATAAAAATAAAATTTTAAAATATTATTATTTATATATACGGGGCGGGACAGAGAAAAATCCAAAATTGAGAATTTATGGATAAAATGACCAAAATTAAAGTTTAAGGGCAAAACATCCAAACAGTACAAGTTTAGTGGGCAAAAGGGCATTAAGCCTACACCACATTAGCACCATTATGGCGCCGTTAGTCATGTGGGGTCACGTGACTAACGGTCTTTTAGTGAGGAGGCAACGAAGACTAAAATTGATTGCTTATGGGTCATTTATCCAAAATTAAAGTTTAGAAGGCAAAGCGTCCAAATGATACAAGTTCAGGGGCAAAATGAGACTTTTACCTTAATTTTTTTTGGCACGTACATTCAAAGAAATACACGTTTCTTCATTTTTCCTTCACTAACAAAATTTGAATGTGTGAGAACAAAATTTTTTGCCCTCAGAGAACAATTTTCCTTTTAATACTCAATATTATGAAAAATAATACATATGTAAAACAAATATGATTAAACAATTCACCCACCATTGTCGTCGTGTTGAATACAGGCTTCTTCTATAATGCAATTCTCAGGTGTTAAGGTGTACCAAAAATATTAATCACAGCTCCTATTGTCTCTCCTCAAGCTGTTTTGAAGTCTTTTGACAAATTTTCGTACTTCTGTCTTTCCTGTTCCACGTGATCAAGATATTAAAAATTAGGTTGAAACCTAGTCAATTCTACCAAGAATATTTCATCAGTAATAGAGTGAGTGAAGGTAAATTGTACCTTATCAGAAACTGAAGGTTTGATTTTACTTAGTGCTCGTTCAAAATGGGATGCCTTGATTGTCCAAGGAGTCTCTGAGATCTCAGCGGACGCAAGTTTCTCTTCCAAAGCACCCATTGCAGCTTCATTCATCTGAACATTTTCCAAGCACAACATGAGTAAAACTTTACAATTTTGTTTAACGATTATGATTTTAATTTCTTATACAAGTACAGCTGCACTAGGAACTCTTCTTAAGTCTAGAATTGTGAAACAGGTCGGGTTATTTTAACAAAGTGCTTCACTGGGCTAGCCTTAACATGTCTACTGTTCAATGAGGAGAAATAAGGAAAAGATAAAATGGTCTTTTGATAAAACCAGTACCTAAATGGTACATACTTTCTACTCTACCGAGGCACTTAGACACGTATGATAGATAACTCTTGAAAGGAAGAAACAAGAAAAATAATAGAAGAACATTCTTTTAGGTGCCCTTTGATCTTATCTATTTGGGTTTTGATGAACTTGTAGCCAATGGTGTTTAATGGAAAAAGGATCCCTTAGAATACTGATTAAGCATGACAAAAGGTTACAGAAGATGTTTTCAAATTTAACATCACCCAAGCAAAATGTGAGAGAGAGAAGAAAAAAAAAAGGATAAACGGCAAGCCTACCAGTGCAGAAAGATCAGCCCCACTAAAATTTTCACAAGCCTCCATATGAGCAATGGCATTCAGATCAACACTTGCATCAATTGGCTTCTTTCTAGCAAGTGCATTTAAGATCAACCCACGTCCATCAGCACTGGGGAGGGACACATAGAGAAGTTTGCCAAACCTACCAGGCCGCAAGACTGCACGATCCATCACATCAGGTCTGCCAAAAAATATGCCAAAGCAAAATAGAGTAAGCAAAAGATAAGAGGTGAACCACATCCAAGAAAATGGGAAGAACGAATTCTACCTATTAGTGGCGCCGATGACATAAACACCACGCCGCTGATCTGCACCGTCCAACTCTATGAGTAGCTGAAATTATGACCAATTCTTCCATGTCATTCTTTGCAATTTGTAAGTTTATATGTGGAATAAATAGAAAGTAGTCATTGGTTCAATATTTAACCTGGTTCAGAAGTCGCTCAACCACCCAACCCCCTTCTTTCCCACGCCCTGTGGTCAAAGCATCCACCTACATATCATAAGAGAGGCCTCAAAATTATCAAATCAATCAAGGCACTAGCAGTAGTAGTGTTTACTCCAGTATATTTTTCTTTGTTTCATTTCTTCTCTATATCTTCCCTAAATAATAGGTGAACCTCCAACTGTTAAAATAAATTGAACTCAATCCTCCTCATAATCTGCTTATATTATCAACTTATCACTTTTATTACTACTTTTATTGTGAATTTAATCAATTATATTAATTTTTTTTAATTTAATCAATTAAATTATTCTCTTTTTTTCCCGGAATTGTCCTAACACAACCTCAAAAGTTAATCTCATTGTTGATGACAACAGCTACATTTCTGATAGCTAGTTGCCCAATCTCACTACCTCTAACATTCAACAAATTTAGACTCTTGGGTCTTGACTATCGCTTTAAGGTCCACTATAATATTTGAGAACTGGCCAAGATGGTATATCCAGTCAGTGGATTGGTCTAGGATGTGACTATGACATTAATTTATACCACTTTCACTATGGTGGATTTCAATGTTCAGAAAATCTCAATTTCATTTAGTCTGTAAGTAAATATATATTATATATTAACTAAGTACTGAGACTAATAAATATTAATTGGAAATATGATAATAACTACCTAAAATTAAAATTTATCAAAAATTAATTGCTTAATTTGTTTCTCCCAATTTTAAAAATTAGATATAAATAATAAAATTGAACCAGAAATAAGAATTCCTTTTTATGGTCAGTAGGAATTGAACCAGAAACAGGAATAGCTCCCGATTGACTTAAATTCAATGGTAAGAATCACAGTATTACTTTTTTAATTTCATACAATTACACACACAAGGCGCATGTTCAAAAAACTAGTAAAAATGAAAAGGAGAGAATTCCAAACCTCATCAAAGAAAAGTATGCATGGTGAACATGTCCTGGCACGTGTGAACAATGTCCGAACTGCCAGCTCACTTTCTCCAACATATTTATTCAAAAGTTCAGGGCCCTAATCAGAAGGCACCAATGAGCATTAATTTTCAATGCAGCATACAGGAAGATTAGTTTATAGCACTAAAGCACCGGCTAACATCATCTTTAACAACAGAAAAGGGAAGAAGAAAACAAAAGCAAGTGAATACATATTGTACAGACTAACCTTGATGTGAATGAAATTGGCTCCAGCCTCATTCGCGACAGCCTTTGCAATCAATGTTTTACCACAGCCTGGTGGTCCCCAAAGCAAAAATCCTGTCTCCAAGTCCACTCCAAAGTCCTGACAATGTGCAACTTCTGTAATAGCAATCCAACTGATAAAGTAGACATGAACACCATAGTTGCACCAAGTGGCTAGTCAACCAAGTGGAAGATGTAAGATATGTTTCAGACATTCAAACCAATATTTCCACAAATGACTTTCTTCTTTTACAATGTTAAGAACGCTATTTCTGTTCCTTTTATAGCATTTATATGTTCAAGGGCTCTCTTCCCCACAAAGAAAAGGAAAAACCGAGAGATAGTGATGCAGCGGGTTTTTAATATATTTTAGTTTATTTTAGAGAGTTTATTTTAGAGTTTGTCTTTATTTTCTTATTTAGATTAGTATTAGGCTTTTATTTTCTTATTTTAGTTAGTATTGGGCTTTATTGGCTGTTGGGCTTTTGGGTTAATTAGCTTTATGTCTTGTTATGTTTTGGCTTAAGTATTCTGTTAGGGTTTTAACTTTAATTTAGTATAAATAGGCTGCTTAGAAATTCTGTACGGTAGGTTATTTTTTTGAGAATTATGAATGAAAGTCAGTTTTGACTATGGAGGTTTTGCGAAACCCTATTTATCCCTTTCAATCTAACCTAATCTAGCCTATTTCTTGTGAGTGAATCCTTTTCTATCCTTCCGCTACGTCAATTGGTATCAGAGCCTTTAAGTTCCTGCGTGGAAACAACAATGGCCACCCGTGGCAGAGGTAGAGGAAATCAACAGACCGAGATGGCTGAGATGTGGAGAGCGATTGAAGGCTTGACCCATGCTATAGAATGCTTGCGGCAAGCTTTGCAGCGCCAGGAACCAATGGGAGTTCCAGATGGTGTTCGCAACCCGGAGGTTGGAGATCTCGTGAAGGAAGAAGATCTTGAAGATCTTGAGGATGTGGATTGCTGGATTGATGTTGATTATGAAAATTTTTTATACGGTAGGTTATTTTTTTGAGAATTATGAATGAAAGTCAGTTTTGACTATGGAGGTTTTGCGAAACCCTATTTATCCCTTTCAATCTAACCTAATCTAGCCTATTTCTTGTGAGTGAATCATTTTCTATCCTTTCGCTACGTCAATACTAAAATATATTAAAAACCCGCTGCATCAGATAGCATAGAGAGGTAACAAATAACAATAATTACCGCATAATCCTCAGGAAATTTTATGCGTCTAACAATGTAACGTTCAAATTCCTGCCTCAGGAAATCAAGACCATCGACATCCTCCCACTTAACATTTGGAATTGTAGAGAATCCTTCTCTTCTTGATGAGGGCTGAACCATTTTAGCTGCTTCCTGCAGGTACAAAATTTTGAACTTCTTCAGAAAAACAACAATGACAACAATCAAATTAACCACATTCAGTTATAAAGGGCATAACTAGATTTCATATAAACCTTCTACTACAAACGAATTGTTTCTGCATAAACAGATGTAACTCTATAGCCCATTCTTAATCATGGCAATTAAAAGTATCACATAGAAGTCAAAGGATATTTGCAAGTAGTAGAATAGCACCTAGCAAATTAAATGAGTAAATTTAACCATTGGTCACTAAACTTTGACCTAATTCCCAATTAAATCACTGAACTTTAATTTGTCCCAACCAAGTCACTAAAGTTTCAAAAGTATACCAAATGTGGTCACTCTAACATGTTCCATTAAATTAACTAGCATATAAATAACATTGTCCACACGTCAAAGCCATATAAATGGGCAGATTGCTCACATTTCACCTTGCACATCATATTTTTCATTTTCTCTCCCGAGTTTTGTAGGGAAAACAAACAAGAAATGACATATAAATGAAACAAAAGATGAGTGAAAACTGATAAAGAAAAGATGATGAAAATGCAAAAGTTGAAGTGGAAGGTGGAACATGAATGATGTGGCATATTATCAGTTCGCCACGTGATGGAATATATTAAAGTGACTATATTTGGTATATTTATGAAAGTTAAGTGACCTATTTGGGACAAATTAAACTTCAGTGATCAAATTGAGAAATGAGTTAAAGTTCAGTAACCATTGGTGAAATTTACTCCAAATTCAATTCCCAAACAACTTTGATCTCTATTGCATTGACATTAGGTATAAGCCAGTAAGCATAAAAATCAACTTAAAAATCAGGAGATGTATATATAAAAGAAAAAACTATGGTTTTGATTACCTCAAAATCAGCCATTGTGATGGTGAGCTTTTCCATCTCCTCAGGCAACCACGGCTGCCTCCACCATTCATCAGCTAGTTTCTCATCCATAGATTCTCTAGAAAACTCATGCTTTCTTTGGTCTATGATCCTCTTCATGGCAAGATTACCAGCCTTGTTAGCCAAGGCAGCCAAATCTGCTCCAACAAATCCTGGTGTAGACCTAGCTATTTTCAAAAGATCAAAAGTGCCTTCAAGTCTAAGATTGCGTGTAAGGACTGAAAGGATCTCATGCCTAGCATTTTCATCTGGAATGCCAAGAACAATTTCACGATCAAATCGTCCAGGCCTCCGTAATGCAGAATCAACAGCATCAGGTCTATTGGTAGCCCCAATTACAAGGACATAACCAGGTTTGGAATCAGAACCCTCTGAACTTGACTCTTTATCATTTGGTTGCACAAGTCTATGAGACTCATCCATACAAGTCATTAACTGAGTGACAATCCGGCGCTCCATTTCCCTCTGCAGATTTTCTCTTTTAGATGCAATAGCATCAATCTCATCAATGAATACAATTGATGGAGCAGTCCTGTAAGCTTTCGAGAAGAGTTCCCTGATATTTTCTTCTGATGCACCTGAGATAGTTAATATGAAAATACATACCATTAACAGATACATTGCTTAGGAAAAAGCTTCTCATCAACTACAAGCAACGACTAAGGAGAAAAATAATACATGCTTTGAGTTCGTGCAACTTAATAATTATATTCAATGGCAAGATAAATGAAGAAAAGAAAAGATGGATACCTGAGACACCTGAAACCACCTCAGTAGCTGAAATTTGATAGAAAGGAACGCCAGTCTCATTGGCAATGGCATGGGCCAATTTAGTCTTGCCACAGCCAGGCGGACCGTGGAGCAAAATAGCAGCCATTGGTCTGACTCCCAACCATCGTGGCAAATGAGGATGGTAAAGAGGCACTATGACTTCCATCTTCAACTCCTCCAACACTCCTCCCATCCCACCCAAATCCTTGAACTTTGGACCCTCTTTCCCTTTTACCTCAACACCCTCAGTAGCATCAGCACCTAGAAGCTGAATTCTTTATTGCTCTTTTCAATCCACCACCCTCTCTGTTAGCAGTTCCATCACCATTGGACATATCAATCTTATTCTTATCTTTACTAGCAACCTCCACTTCAATATTCTTCTCTTCAAGCTTTAATTTTCTGTCATTGGATTTAGTGTACCCTTTTCGTAGATTTGATTTCATTAAATCAAACTTGGACTCCTCTTCTTGCCCATAAATGTCATCATCTGAAGTTGAAACTATCCCATCTTCATTCTCATCGGTTTTCCTCTGCTTCTTGGCCGAATGTGAAAAAGAAGAAGAAGGTGCAACGGTATGTTCTTCATCATCATCAGAAAAGTGAAGAATACGTTTTTTGGTGTTGGCAGAAGAAGATTGAAGATCTTGTAAAGCTCCTTGAACAGCCCTGGCGAAAGGTGGCCGTTTAAGGCGACTGTAATCGGAGGGGTATTGAGCTCGAAGGTAGTCGACAATTTCATCAGCGGCGGAGAAAGCTTTCTGGCACGACCGGACCCGAGCCCAGAGATCATTTTTGTCGAGAACAGAGGGAGAGGCTCTTTTTCTCATCCTTTGATTTTGATTACCGCCTCTCTTCATCAGAAGAAAGAGATGGCCAAAAACGCTAGCAACGCTTCCTCCCCCTTCAAAGGGGCGCGAGGGTTTTTCCTTTTCAATAATGAATGAAGTCGACTTAAAGACGTCGTTTTAGACTGAACTAGTCTCTACTTCCACGTGCATTGCACGTGATACTCGTGTTTAAATTAAATGAAAATTGTAATAATAATTGAAATTTATTATACGTAGAGTTGTCAAAATCTGATCCGAACCCGATAACTCGTCCAATCCGACATAACCCGATTTGACCAAAAAAAGTAAACGACTCAAACACATCCTATTCAGACACGACAAACCCGTATATGCAGTTTGCTAAACTTCACCAGTAGTTAAAATATTCAAGGTTGATCCAATTGACCTAAATCTAGACCCGAAAAATCTAAAACCTGAATGACCCAAGGTCAAAACTCGAATCTGCCTGACCCAAGACCTAGTAGACCTGAACCTAGATGAGCTGAAACCCGAATGACTCGAGAAAATTACCTGACTCATTTGACTTAGAACCAGATTTAAACTACCAATACACGCTACAAAAATAGAAAAACAAAGTCAATCACAAAAATTAGATTTTAAATAAATTTTTAACTTAATTTGTTAAAAAAATTTAAATAGTTAATGATTAGCCAACTTATTTTAACTTTTAAACTTGATAATAATACTTTTATTAGTTTATATAATAATTGAAATGGATCCATAACTACCAAAAAAATCTCCAATATTTTAAAAGTAAAATGGTAAAAATAAAATATTTATTAAAAATATTCAATTTAATCGAATAAATATAGAGTTTTTAGTAGAATAATTGTAAAAGTTTATTTCTAAAAATATTGTAAGAGAATATATTTTAAAAATTCTAATATATCTAAGTTTTTTTAATTAAAATAGTAAAATGATAACAACAAAATAGTTATAAGGATATTAGATTTAATTAAATAAAAATAGAGTTTTTAGTTGAGTAAAACTATAAAAGTATATTTAAAATTTTCTAATACATCTAAGTTTTTTTTAATTAAAATAGTAAAATGGTAAAAATGACATAGTTATAAGAATGTTAGATTTTTTTAATTATACAGCAAGTTTTTATCAAGCAAAAAATTAATTATAAGTCAAATAAAATAATTGCACATTAGGGAAATAATAAAGTTTAATCATAATACATTATTATAAACTATCAAATAGTAAGATGTCAATCATAATAGGGGAAATTATCGGAGGGTGTAATGATGAGTTAAAATTACCCCAAAAGTGTAATGAGTTAACATTTGTCAATGTCTAGTGTATTGTTTAACATAATTCTCTATTGGTATAATGAATATAATTTATCTTACCCATTTTACCCCTAAAGTTCTAAAAAAAATCAAAATTAAAAATTTACGCCGCAGCCGTTGTCGAAAGTCTCCCACCCATTCCCATCGAATCTTCACCCGGTTCAACAAGAGGAAGAGAAAATAGGGACAAGATTAATCACAAAATTCTATTATGTTTTTCCTTGAGCATTCGTGTAGGTTTGGTAGTATTCAATTCCAACTTGTTTTTCCTTTTGCAGATTTTGTTTCTAATCAAATTGAGAAATTATTAATTAATAGATATATGTGAGAGTGATGATCCATAAGTGAATGTTGGAGTTGGGGTTTAATTCTAAACAATATTCTGCAAAAGATTTTAATGGGTATGTGAAAAGTATGTTAATAATTTTGATGTTATTATTGTAGATATATTATGAATCGAAAAAAATTGAGATTTGTTTCAA